>DWLO01003717.1:0-10705 GCA_018245335.1 Dalla quadristriga | reverse complement strand
ACTTGATTTAAAAACACACTTAAAAAAACAAAAAATACTAAAGACAAAGACGATTCAAATGTCGATTGCCGATTTAAATATAGAATAGTCATTACGATGCAGTGCTTTGTATTCCCGACAGACTCGAAATAAACTACAAGTCAAACCGGCCTACTCATACGTGAGTCATTTCAGTGTAGTGTAATGCTATCGGGAACTGTGGGGTAAATAATATATTTTGTCCTTCTATTAGAAAATTGTAACATTTGTCATCATCATTTTATAATTTATATCGAATGCAGAAGATATAAATGCCAGTTTGAACTGACAAGAGTTCCAGTACCAACAACAGTTTTCTCTAATCGAACACTGTAATTTTTTTTTTAAAGTTTTTAACTCTAATTAAGTTGTAAAAAATTGGTGGGGAATTGGGAAAAAATTGGGTTCAGCCAGCCCTAAAAATTGAAAGCTTCTATTTTGTGTCATTAAGATCTATAGAACATCATATCTTTTTATTCATGCACTCTTAATCTTTCTCTTCAAAGTTGAGCTAATATTTGGAGTCTAGGAGTTTTCTAACGATATCTCGAGATACGTCGCACGTGGGTTTTGTTTTACATTTAATATTTTTTAAGAAACGCGCGACGTATACGAATATTTAGAATGTTTAGATCATTATAATTTTAATAAAGCACATATGGTTTACTTTTAAAAGTAGCTACGCGCCATGCTGATAAGTATGTGCAGATCTAGCTGAAATGTGCCAAGGTAGCATCATGAATTTGTTTAGCCATAGACAAAAACGGAAGGATAGACCCTCATTGATAGAACACACAGTTAATCTTAGCTCTGTTATGACCACTCCATAAGACTTGAAACAGCGCGGCAACACCTTTCTTTGATGGTAAACACATGCTTTTACTTTTCTTCGCGACATTACTCACTCACATGAAGTTGCTTTTAGTAGTGCATATGCGTCAAACCACAAGTCTCAGTGTAGGTAATGTCAACACGGATGTACACGTAATAAGAACCGATCATTCCACGCGAACACCAACACTGTCCCTGTCCCTTAAACTCAGCCTAGTCTAAATAGCATATCTGTCTGCATTTCCCGATCGTTAACATGTGGATCTAATCTGGCGCGAGTGGACACTTTCTAAATTTCCATCAACCATGCAGATGGTTTCCATCAACAGATTAAGGTCACTCGGGTCTCGTTTATAAATGAATTAGGCTTTCCCCGGCGACTAACTTGTAATAGTGCCAATGGATTAGTAGTGATCGATTGATTGATTTCTGGTTTGAAGTTGGATAAAATAGTGATCAGATTACTGAAATTACACCGGGAATATTGGGTAAAAATCCACATGACAAACATAACGGAGAACAAGATTTTTTAACATCTGAATTCTGAGGTGGGAAAATGGGACGAACGAATCTTTTCCCGCGGCTCCACCCGCTTTAAATTCCCTTATCCTACAGGAACCCCGTCCTATTTCCGGGAAAAGAGGCCTATGTCACTACGGCCCATAAACAATCTCTTTGCAAAACATCACGTTGGTCCCTCGGTCCGTCGGTCGGAAAGAAGGACCAACCAACAAACAAAAAGAATAAGTACAAACTATTATTTACAGTAACATGTTGGTATTATAAGTATATAACCCATAACATAAACGATACTGGTTTGGTGAACACAAACACGCCAGATTAATTACTCGCGTAAAGGGTAAGTGCGTCGGCTAACTGACCTATTTGATAGTTTTCTCTCAGCGCTGGTTGCACACATCATTATTATTGATAGTAATTTGTGGCTGCCTGAGTTTACTTTATAGCGTTATCCAAGGCTTATGCAGTGTGCAAACTCCCTCATACGTGATGGAATAATGTTGTAGTGATTTACTTAATCTGCCACTAATAAATAAGCGCTAACCGCTTATTCTGCGATGTAAATAGATTCTGAGATATTATTTGATAATATTTCAGAGATCTGAGTTCGTATTTTCTTTTGTTTTATGTATAATATGTAATTATACCTTTGTGTACCTACGAGTTATCTGAAAATGAAAACAGCCACTCATGAATGTCTGGTTAGCCCAATGGTTAGCTGGCAGATGCATTATGCATTAAGCTCGCCATTTGTACCCTGTACGTGTGTTATTGTGGTTCAATAGAGTAACATGAAAATAAAAGATCGATCGCGCCGTGCATTATGTGTGACGGCGTTCCCTTGTAACTTGGGGATTACATGGCTCAAATCGCAAAAATACCGTAGGTTCCAATAATTTGTTGATGAATGCATTCGTGCGTTTCCCATATAATATATGTTATACTAAAGGTCATTACGGATAAATTGTATTGTATTAAAAATAAAATAAATAAAATTGATAAAATTAAATTGCTCAAACTTTAGAAAAAATATGTAGTACATAGGAGTGGAGTGGAGTGGATTTATACGTATTTGAGAACCTCCCGATATCTACCTCCCCTACGCAAGTTGAGGATCTTAGTGAAGTTGCACTGTGCTTCTTCGAAAATAGACCTAGAAGTTAAATATCTAAAACGTACCTGCTACGCAAATTGGGGGCGATGCAAATTCAGCGAAGTCACGAGAAATGTTTATGCATGAAACTATGTCGCTTGGTGTAAAAAATGCTTACATTAATACCACGGCACGCGCTCCGTGATGTCGCAACTACCGCGATCAATGTAAATATGCTATTCCTTACTTAATCCAACACGTTGCGGCTTGATTTTTTTTTTCTATTGACATTTGCTGTTGGCCCTACTGGCCTTTACAGCGTCGCCGAACGGAAACTTCATAATACTTTGTGTATACAATACTCTTGATGGCCTCATCATATTAACAGCAACCTGCAGGGCACGGTATCTTTGCACATCTGAAAAAGCGTAGAGCGTACTCCAAGCTTCAACTACGCTGAAAGTTGTGCCTGAAAATGAAAATACAGAAAAGCTTAGTTTCGCTTTGCAGTGTCTACTACGATACTTACCAAATGAGAAAGAAACATTTTGCGAAGCGGATGTTCTGTGATGGAGCCAAACTTAAGCCCGACTTCAAAATCTTAACGGAATAAAAAATTGTAAGTGCCGGTCCGCACCGAAATAACAATCCACACTTGGCCAGCGTGGTGGACTATGAGCTAACCCTTCTCATCTAGAGAGGAGACTCGTGTTAAGTAGTGGGCCGTTGCTGGATTGTGATGACGATGAAGTGCCGGTAACCGTCTCCGACACGGATCCGAACACAATACTTGCAGTACATTTTAACACGGTATCCGTGGTATAGGCACAGTCTTATGACTGTTTCCAATATTCTAACGCAGCTGTAGATCGTGCACAAGTGTATACAGACCTTTAGTTGGTGTCACTATGGGCACAGTATGGGTGTCAGTCACAAACGCAAGCTGGACACGCGATCCAGTAATTGACCCGACAGATACTCCATTCCATGACACTTCTGATGCACACCCTGACGTCACTTGCGGCTGAAAATGTTATTTATCCTGTTCTATAAATACACATGTTACATAATTTATACTGCGCTTATTATTTCGTGGTAGATAATGCTTATTAGATGTTGGCAGAGGCGAAATATGTTTACGTGACCAACCCGTGCAAAGTAGGTGAATAGGATGGGTTGCTGAAGACCTAACCTGAAGCCTGGCGACTGGCCTCTACCAGCCTGTGTTAAAGGGAAAGACAAATTAAACGGATGATTTTTTTACACTAAATCCTTGTATAATATTATAAACAAAGTTCACGTGATTACGTCCGCGTGAAATGGATGTGAAAAGATGTTATACTCGTGTCCCTTGGGGTACAGATGCTAAAGGCTATAGCTAAAAACCAGTTTGCGATATTAAACTAGTCTGTTTGGTAAGTCAATTACTGTACCCTTTACAAGCCCTGAAAATTTCATCTCAATCGATTAAGAGGGTTCAGAGCCTCACCGCGACAAAAAAAAGCAGACAGACAGACAAAAACTAAAAACGGTTGATTATTTTGTAGGGTAGTCCTTCTCCGGTTTGTTGATTTGTGAACTTAAGTCCTTATTTCACGCTACAACAAAGCGACGCGACGGAACAACGTGATTTTTTCCATAGAGTTAGTGTGTGGGCCGGAAAGTGAGGTTACTTTTATCCCGGAAAAATTCATGGTTCCTGTGAGTTAGATAAAGGGAGTTTATGCCTCATAGAAGAATAGATAGATATAGATAAATGACAGATAAGTAAGTGTCGTAATTTGTATCATCATAACATAAAATTTATTTGCATAATCGCACGGTCAATAAACCGTAGTTAACATGATTAATATAACCTCAATAAATAATGTAGCGTTGCAGATATCGAAATGCATTTTAATTCACTGATAAATCAACATTACAAATACAATTTAAAAATACTTTAAATCTCTTTGTTATCGTGAAACTTTACAGGGATTTAAGCCGTCACAAATTATAAGTGTAGATTTTGTTGTGATAAATTAGCTGTTTGTGTTGAATTCTTATTTATTGCAGTTATTACACTTATTAGTCATGGTTGGCATGTCGTATTTTCGTGTTTGGTTTGCGTATATACCAGGTTACTACGCATATCAGTTGCCATTCTCATAGCATTAAAGTTGGCACTGTTAGCAGCAAACACAATAACGGAAAATAATAAATTTTTAAAACACCTGGGAAACATGTTTCATGACAAATTTCTTCTATTAGTGTCTCTACCACTTATGAGTACCACAAGCGGATGAGTAGAACTGGATGAGAAGCCTGGTCTCTCCTTGGTCAAAGCATTCAACCAGTGCAAGGCTCCTTATCAAATGGTCTTTAGGAATAACGTATTTCACGTGTTACTATTCATTAGCCGACCACTGCAGGGATCTGTATCATCAGGGATATCTCCTCGCAGTTTGGAAGTTCTAGAGCGTACTCCACCACGCTGCTCCAGTGTGTATTGGTGTAGGGGTTAGTGGCTTCCACGAGATTAACGCACTTAAGCCGACTGAAGGTCTACGGCAAGAAATAACATAAACTTAACGCGGACGAAGTCGCGTGCTTCAGCTAGTGAATTAATAATATCACTGTATTAAATAAACGCGTCTGCCTTAACGATTTCGCGAGGCCTCGACTCGAGTGCTGCGGGAAACTCGAGTGTCGTCGACAGGACCTTTATTTGAGTGAGGTCGTGTAGCACTAAGTGGGCCTGGCATTGAACTTTGGTTGTTCTACCGGGTGTATGACACGACAACTCCGTAAAAAAAGGGTTCGGAATTCTGATAATTATGTAGGTACCTACCTGTGTAACCTTACGTTAGGTAATTTATGTGTTTATTAGTAGGTACTGTTAACATTAATAAAATAGGAAGAAGTTTGTATTGTTTATGTTTGTAAAAACATACATACAAAAACCTAGTGGTTGGAAAAGAACAGCGATATCAGGTTTTGAAAATGTAAAATAGAATTACTTATGATGTTTCCGAACTGTCTAATTGTTGAACTGGAAAATAGGATATTTAAATTAAATGTATGTGGATTTAATTAATAAAGGCGTTTGATTCAGTAGGTTCAGTAAACCTAAAAGTACTGTGGGAAGATTTAAAACACCGATATTTGTATTTAGAGTAGGTGTATTATTCAAAACTAAAATGACGAAGAAAAAAGAATAGACAAGAAGGCGGGAGGAACCTCCCACCATAAACACGAGTTCCATAGATAATTACTACAAGGATTTATACATATTATGTTTAATCATTACAACAAGTACTAACTGTTGTGTGCAAAGGCTCCTTACAGAATTAACGCTCTCTAAAAATGAAATTTAGATACAACAGGCGGAGACAAGAATATAAGTAGGTATGTACTACAAAAATATGTTATAAGTAAGTTTTCTTTGTCTCCGCTTGCTATCAATTTTAAATTTTCATATGAACATTTTAACAAGCGGGTTAAGAAGTTAAGCTCAAAAACAAACTCTAAACTTACTAACTTTACTAACAAAACAATGTTTTCGTCAACGAGAGATTCTTAATCCTCTGTGAGAAATATAATGCCGAATTTGGCAATATAAACAACATAAACACTTCAATTGCGACCTTGCGGGTGAGGCGTGATCGGACCTGTCAAAACAGCTAATGGCTGACTCAGCGCGCATTGGCGTCCTTCAGACAGCCGAGTGAGTGATTAAATTGTATTCAACAGTCAGTGGATGCCGTAATGCGAGTGCTTAGTTCTTAGTGCTTAGCTTACTACTTGGATTTAAGTACCTATAGACAACAAGTAATGCTCAACAGCTGTATAAGGTTCGCCCTGCTCTGTACACCCATTTCTGCCGTTCGTGACGTAACGTGACAGCCCTCCTAAAATGACAATCACATTTCGCATCTCTCTCGCTCGCATATTCTAACATTTTCAATGATTGTAAGTTTCGGTAGACTTTTGAAAAATGTGCTTCGATATCATTGTTGGACAATACATTTTTATTGTGGACGTTAAAGACATATTTTAATTTCATATACCTACTCAATTATTTACAGAATGACAATAATTGTTCTCTTTCTTTTTCTCTTAAAAACTAGGTAGGTAGGTTCATTCATTCATTCATCACAACTACAATATATTAATATTACGACATTGCAACTGTCCTAGTGCTAAAAATGTGCTCACATAAGATATATTATGTAATAAAACTGTAATAATGTGAAGCGAAATACTGTAGTTATAAAAATTGAAATTGTATTATTGCTTGCACTAGACTTACAAGCATTGAAAAAATATAAGAGGCCTCTTACTCGTAAATACCACATACAAAACATCGCATAGACTGCACAATCGCGTTTCGGGCTTATCTAATAAGCGGTGACTATGATATTAATAATAATGTCAAGCTATAAAATTCATGTTATTCTGAACAGAAGTCTGACCTTCCGATGCTAATTAGCGGTTAGGTCGTGAGATTGCTTTCATTCTACAGATTGGCTATTAATGGTTGATATGCTGAGGTTACATAAAAATAGTTGAGTAGATAAGAATCGACCATAATAATTGAGTACCTAGGAATTATAGTCTTTACGGACAGCAAAGTATGCAAGAAAATATTACCAAATCTACGCGCAATTTGTTTAGTTATGAACATTATCTGCATGAATTCCTTCTTTAGTTAAGTAGGTACTTAATTTCTCAACCAACGAGGAAAAATCGTTGGGATAAGAATCGACCGTATTTATTTATGAACAGCAAAATATGCAATATGCAAGAAAATATTACCAAATGTACTGGCAGATTGTTTTGTTAGTGTTCAAACCAAAAACGTTATTTGATTTTTATTTAGGTACTTACACTTTATTGAACATCTTAAATTATTTTAATTTACTAATTGCTTATGCACGTCGATGTAAACAGTAATAGCATGCTATACAAATCACTGTGGTTTTCTGATGCTATTTGATCCCACAATGTTTTGTAATATTTGTTAATATGATAAACAAATTATTTTAAAAATAACCTGTATTTACCTACAGACGAAATGCTTCTTTAGTTACCTAACAAATGTTTTGTCATGCAACTGATGCAACAAGGAAAATTGAAATAAAAATAGAAATCTAAGTCTCAAAAAAGAGGGTCTAAGTCTCAAAATGACGTAAAAACCTAATTTTTTTTCTTTTGTTTACAGACAGTTCTATATACATACGAAGTAATTATTAAGTAGTGTAGAGTAAAATCTTCACTTTCATCAAACTTCCTGTCAAGATATCGCACGTATTTCAAATGAAAAAAAGAAAAATGCTTTTGTAATGTATTGAAGATTGAGATTACCGAAAATTCACAAGATACGATCACTGTCGTAGATGATGGAAATCTTGACAAGAAAAGACAACTCAATCATTTCGGGGATAACAGTACAAGCGTTGGTCCTACATACGTGCCTATAAAATAGTATTGTAGTAATAATAACAGTACTACCTACTAATTTAATGATTAACTTAGGCAATCAGTTACTTATCAATAGTAGAAATAGACATGCATTCCGGTAGGGTAACTGGAAATGGCCCATTTTAGGTACACTTTCGGAGGTCTGACGGTTATGATGACAGCGTATATGAGCGGCATTGGAAACCAAAGATCTTGCTCGTTTAATTATCCACCCTAGTTTGTTTCCAACAACAAATCGCTTACGAAACCTCGTTCTCAATTCCAGGGTCTACGGACGTGGATATGCCGTCGTCGCTGCTGCACTCCATCCAGAACCAGATGCAGAGCAAAGGCGGCTACGAGATGGCATATGGTGTTAAGGTGAGCCCATAGCGTAATAATTTGTGTCAATGAAGAAGTATCTACGATCTGCTATACTAACACGAAGTGCCGGGCGGTGACGGCAGAACAGAAAACAATCTCACCACACCCTCCTCTTCCTGTGGGTTTCGTATGAGGTGAATACAACGTAGAACACAACTTAGGAATACAACGTAGAACACAACGTACAAATACAACGTAGAACAAGCAGCAGCGTCCGCTGTGCAGCAACTACAATGCAATTTATTTATTATTTTTTGAACCCAATATTAGGCCGATTAGAATCGCCAAAAGGTTTTTTTTTATAAATACACAGGATGCATCGATCCTCACTTGAAAATGAAGCGGACGGATCACGGGCTAATCACGGAGGACTGTGGAGATTTAAAATGACGATGATGTAGTTGCATCACGTAAATGGTGAGATGGCTACAGTGAACGCGCGTTCGCAAATAATCAACGTGCATGCCAAACATCATTTTAATTTTTATTACCAAACTATTTGACGGATATAGAAAATGGTTTTGTATACTTCCGAAACAATTATTTACTATGTTTTAAAAATAAATCTGTGAACTAATTCGTGAAAATATACTAGTGATAGAGGAAATGGAAAATTAGTAGAGTCTAGTTGTTTTACTCTAGTTGTTCTACTTTAAGTAGACTCTAGTTGTTCTTCCGAGAAAATTTAAAGTAATCGTGTTTTCGTTTTGGTAATACTTAAATCATACAGTCAAGAAACATTATGTTCAAAAATTAGGTCCATAATAATATAATATAATATAAATGAAGGAAAATTAGTGGAATTGAAAACACACTAAAAACCATTGTATCACCTTAACCGAGGAGGCCGGAAGCGATCTCCACCATGCTGCTCCACTGCTTTACTTTAAAAAAAGACTGTACCCAGCAACGGGACATGAAAAGAACCGTCAATAACATATCCGTTGTTATTTTTCAGGTGTACTGAAGTCCGCGGGGCACTGCGAAGGACGCTAGTGAGAAAAAAGAGTGAACAGAATATAATTGTGTGTTATTGTACTATGATCTAAATACCGTATTTATTGTAGAGACCCTAGGATAAGCGTAGCCCCTAAGTTTTGTTGTGTACATACCTGTCGACACCGGGTTCGGGGGACCCAATGAGTTACCTATTGAGAAATCGTTGCGGAGTTAAATTTAGTAAATATGTACGACTGGCATTCGAACTTAAAATATTTGAATTGGCTATTTAGAATTGGTCATTCCTTAGTAGCCAATGCAGGGCACTGGTCTCCACTCACAGCTGATGGGGTCTTGAGCGTACTACCACGCTGCTGCGGATTGGAGGAGATAGATTGCACGAGGAGTTAAAGAAAATAGCTTTAGCTGTAGGGTGATAAATTGGATATAAAAATACACATGTAGTGAATTGGTTCGGACGATGTGGACGACCAGGATAACATCATAATAATCCAATAGGACACCTTAATAAAATTAGAGATCAAGTTCATATATTGATAATATCTATTGGTACAACAGTTGTGTATGATACCTACCATTTATTACTTGCAGAAAGATCTAAAAGTACGTTAGATTGTTTACATTCAGTATGCAATTATGGCAGTAGGTAGGTACTCCGGCTTCGTGTAGTTGGCTCCCCTGTTCGCTCCCTGTCACGAAATAAATCAGTCAGCCTTGTCACCAAAAAAATTAAGCCAGATTTTATTTATCTGCATTCCTGGTTGGTCATAGTTTCGTTGTTTATTCTGAGGACCTCGCGGTACCTGCGATAGAGACTAAAGTTAACTCCGTACGAAATTAGAACGCATGTTGTCTGTCGAGACAAAATTATTTCTTCTATTTTACCAAATAGAACCTGTAGAATCTAATGAGTAATATAAATATTATTTTCTTTAGAAGATGCCTTTAGGTGTGGTTATTATCGAAAGTATACATTTAAATAATGATCTATGTCTATATTATTTATAGTTAAAACAATACGAAAATTAAGGATGTATCAAATTGTTCTATGCATGTACTCATATCTAGCTCTTTTTATTTCTACCTTACTAGATGGCCTCTCCTATTAACATGCAACTCAAGATTTTTGTGCATTTCTAATGGAATATAATCGTTTTCTAATAACCGTGAAACTGCGAATTGTTACCAACTACAAAAACAGCTGTTTTGTAACCGTGCCGAACTTGCATTCATACATTTCGGTAGGTAGTTGGAAATGTTGGAATATGTAACTTTAAATTGCATTTTATATTTTTTATACTCTTGTATAAAACTGTTATTCTATCTGCCATTAAAGAAAGAAATAATACACAGATATTGATGAACAGATAAAATAAGTTACTGGGATCCCTGCCTGCCCACACATTTAAAATTGCTTAGTGAAAATAAGTGTTAGCTTTGTTTGATAAATGCCAAAAT
>DWLO01003716.1:0-10705 GCA_018245335.1 Dalla quadristriga | reverse complement strand
CTCGCCACCCTGTTCGGTGACGCTGTAAAGGCCAGTAGGGCCAACAGCAACTGTCCATTCGAAAAAAAAAAAAAAAAAATCTCCCGACTTCATAATATTTACAGTAGTTACACTACAACATAGAATTCTATATGCATTTGATTTTTACTATTACCCTACAAGCTACTTACTAAAATGTCCCCTATGACGCAGTGCTACAAAGGGCTTGCACACAGCATTTGCTGATCTCTGAGTTAAACACAAACAGCTCTGATTTTCAGTGCAGCCCAAAGTCAATACTTCAATTGATAAACTGGCAAAGCTATGAAAATTTAATCAATACATAGGTGTGACAATCCTACTGGCCCAATTAAACTGTATACTGTGAAAATACTAACTAGACCATGTGGTTATTAAAAAATGGCTACAAATATATTAAATTTACCCAGCTTTCCATCTATTTTAACCGGCATAGTCACATTGATTTATCAGAATCGGTTACTCAACCTAAATAAATATGGAAGCTCACAAATCCTTTCAATAGTAGCTTCCATGCTTGCTTGCTCACCAAAATCACACTGGGCCAGCATGGTGGTATTGCCTCACCCTGAGTGGAGAACCATGCCACTAGAGGGCTGATGATGGGTTGTGATGATAATGATGTAACAAGGTCATGGTCAAGCGCTAAATTCTATTTCTTTTTATTACCAATGTTATATTTTAACTGTGATTGGTTTTAAGTGAAACAATGGCAGGCAGATCTCAGAAGTGAGGAAGTGTCCCTGCTAGATATAAACTTATGCCCCCAAGAGGACGCTCATCAATCCGCATTGGAGCAACATAAATATTTATACCCTTCCCACTCCCAGCAGTGGACAAAAAGACGCGTCCCAACACAACGACTTACCTCACTAGCTACCTACTACACCGCTGTCACTGCGGCTCACTACGTAAATAACTTATTCGCGCAACAATAACTCGACGAAAATACACAAAACGATACAGTCTCACAAATTCAAGTTGCACTTATAAAACGGCGTCGCGATGGTAGTATTAGGTCACCTAATACATAATTAATCGTATTCTAGTCGATCTAGACGAAGATATTCACCGCGCAAGTGCCAAAGGCGACATTGATTTTTACGCGGGCGTAGGCACCGAGTCCCAACCCTCCATCACAAAGAGAATTATTTTTAAACCGGCACACAATCCTTCAGTGAAATAGATAATGATATACAAACCGTCCTGCACGCAGCCGCTATCATCCATGTCTCTTTTACCTTCTTCGTTAGTATCGATTAAAGTCCCCATTTTACTTCTCACGGCACGACTCACCCAATCACAAAACGCGAACAAACCGAAAATAACCAACGAAACAAAGAAACGCACTCGCTTTAACATAAATCGCTGACTAAGCGGAACGCTGGTAAACAATTTATGTTGCCCGATTGGATTTGGAGTGCATCCAAGTCGGTAAACAGAAATTCATCTCCAAAAACCGATTACCTACAGACCGTCTACGACATGCGATAAAGCGGATTGTGAAAGAATGAATGAATGACAAATTATTATGTGACAGTAAGCTGACATATCATGTCACTTATGACAGCTTTGTCTATGTAGGTACTATATTTTTTAAACGATTTGCTGTTGGCCTTATTGGCCTTAAGTATTTAAAGTTAAAATAAATCTAGACATAGATGTTGAAAAGTCTACTACAGACATTCAACGCATTTTGAAGAAAACTGTCATTTATATGATCCGTATGATCATTTTCTTCAAAAAGTGACGCTGAAGTTTCTCACATAATTGCCATATATATGCAGTCAGTGGCATTCTGTAACATTAATTACCTATAACGTCGGTGGATTATTTATATTCTGTTCTATCAAATTTGACAATGGTCTTTTAGAGCTGTCATGATAGCAAAACAAGCATTGTTATTTCGCCTTAGAAAATAAAAACATATTTTTCACAAAATGGCTAAGTCTATACGGAGTAAATGGAAGCGCAAATGCAGAGCCATCAAGCGCGAGCGCTACGCAGTGAAAGAACTGACCAGATTGAAGAAAATGCTCGGTATAAAAGAGGAGGAAAAAGTCGACGAAAGTAAGGTTATGGAATCCGACCAGGTGATTTTCCTTGACGCAGGAGAATGTAAAAAGAAGAAAAAAGGGAAACTGGCGAGTAAACCAGTCCCGGAGGATCCGGAAGACGTTGAAATGAGCTCCGACGAGGAGAAAATCGAAGTTGAAGGCGAGACTGGCCAAAAACGGTTGTTCAACTCGAAAACATTGAAAGACGAAGACGGACATTACCCAGTCTGGCTGCATAAAAGAAAAATCGCGAAAATGAACAAAACTACCACAAAAAAGACCAAGAAAAGGTCGAAGAAGAGAAGGCGATAGGTATAAGCTTGTTTGTGAATAAAACTATTTTTAAAATAAACTGTGTCTCTTATGCTCAATTTTCCTCATGCGAAATATCAACTTCTAATATCATTCACGCTCAATGCACATTCAGTATAATTCGAATAGTATAGACTAATTTGAGACAGCAGACTAATACAGACAGCTCTGTACTATTGTGTTTTGTGTCCATTTTATCTCACCCTGATTTAATAATGTGCTCGCTATCCACATGCACATATTTAGTAGCTTCCTAGTACTAGTAGTAATTGTTAGTATTTTTTTCTATTCGAAGCTGATCTCAGATGCATTGCTATCCCCGAAGACAGCCTCTAGATCACCTCTTGTGTTCTTGTAAATATTTTCTTTTTATGCATATAGAAATAAAGAATATGATATATCCGTAGATGCCTTAGAGCATGCCTATGCGAATATTTCGCCTTTTATGATATAAATAAAGCACCCGAGCAATCGCCCTTAAGGGGGAGCTCTCTGCGACTTTTTTTTTAGTACCCTGCGTCAGCCCAGCCGCTGCAATTGCCTCGGAAGTAAGCTCATTTTGCAATAGAAAGCTAGGTACCTTCATATGAATATAGGTTAGTATGCCGACAGTCTGAACTACGCGATAGAGAGGGTCCCTCTGAAAACCAGCGGCTGTGATTTACCAACAGCAATGCTGAGCTACTGGTTCTCGTCAAGTGTTTTGTACTGTATATTGTTATTTCTATTACACTATGTATGTTGTAATAGTATAAAGTATTTGTCTATGAATACATGTGTGTTCTTAAATAAAAAAAATTCTCATTTGCAACAAATGTTGGGTAGGGGTCAGTGATGGTTTCATGGTGATGACAGGAATAACAGAAAACAAATATTTTTTACGTTTTAATTAAAAAAAGAGTTATAACAAAAATCAAAGTATACTTACAGCTTCCAACTTATAATGTAGAGCTAATGAATGTGCAAAAATAAGGTAAGTCTAACTAGAAAGACGTAATAAATAAAGACAAAGTGGTAGAACCTGTATACAGTTTGAATATGGATGTTTTTACATTTAACAGAATAGTGGTAATTTATAAACTGTTTTCATTCTATATTCTCATTATCGGAGGAGACCAGTGCTCAATGATTGAATGAGGATAATTGTATATAGATAAGACTGACCTGCAGTATTAACAGCTTATATGCTTATACACAGCTGAGCGCTATCTTAATAGATTCAGGCCTAAAAAACATAGCATATGAACAATGCTTACACTCTCTTCGACTACGCTAGAATCAAGAAGACAACGAGGCGATCCCATTGAAACTTACAAAGTTGACACTGGACGTTACAATGTTCCAAAAATAAAGAATATTTTTGTTTTAAACTAGAATGAGAACCTGCGGACACTCACTAAAATTGTCATGTACCATAACTGCAAGCAATAGCAGACACTTCTTGCCAAACTGCGTAGTGGAGGCTTGCCAGTGTATGAGCAAATAATCATAATATTATACCACACACAAATATACAGGTTCTAAATACTTAAAATCTATACTTAAAAAATTATAGCTGCGTCTCCACCAAAGGAAAATATTCAATGAGTTCCATATGAGTTCTCCATGCTTAAGCTTGTCGGGAAGAGATCGCTCTTAGCAATAAGACTGCATATTGTATACATGTGCTGTTATTTCCTAATTTATATTCTGTCCTGGTGTACAATAAAGTGTTTTTGTATTGTATTTTACTGTAATTTTCGTCTGTCAACACTTCAGTTGTCTATTTTCCTCAGGTAGAGACAGCTTTTCAGAAACGACTGTCACATGTATTCACAACACAAGACTTGAGAACTCTCCTTTGGTGGGGATGCATAAATGAATTTAATGTTAGTTTTACTACACTCGGTAACATGAACAAAATAAATTTCACTTATTGTTGTTGGCATCTGTTAGGTTTGGGTAATATGTATCACCTCTGACAGACGCCTTCTCCATCTCCTCAAGGTGTTTGTCGCCTGATAAATGATACATCAGCATGTGAGCTGGCATGTCGGCATTGCAAATTGTGCAGTAACACATGTCCTTGTTAAGCTACAACAAAGATTATTATTGATTATTAAACTTCATGGGGTGACGCATTGCCCTCCACCAATCTGCATTGGAGCAGCGTAGTGGAGTATGCTCCAGGCCTCCTCAGTTGTGAGGACAGACCCGTGCCCTGCAGTGGGCCATTATGGGTTGCAGCCATGGGGTGATAACTGAACTGTTAAGTCTGTCCTCCTACTCGGGTTCTGTGGGGTTCGAATCCTATGACTATATTTATCTATTAAATATCACATGCTTTAACACATAACAAAGTGTGAAGGAAAACATTCTGAGGAAACCTGCATACCTGAGAGTTCTCCATTATGTTCTCAAAGGCATGAGCAGTCCGTCAATGTGGTGGACTATGGCCTTCCTGAGCCTTCTCATTCAAAGAGAAGTCCACTGCTCAGTACTCGGTCAGTGATAAGATGTTGAAGAAAATTAGACTGTCAAACAAGAAAATACAAACTTTCATACCCTCTAAGGGGGTTGCCCTTAGATGATTTAAGGAAAAAAATGTAGTCATGTCATTTTCCAGAGATCAAGCTATCCACACCAAATTTCATAAGAATTAGTTCAGTAGTTGTTGTTCCAGATTTCCATAAAGTATCCATAAATAATTTTTTGTGGTAATTGAGTAACAAACAACCAAACATACATCCTCATAAACTTTCGCATTTATAATATTAGTAATAGGTAAGAGACAATAGTAGAGTAGTTAAGATTTTGGCCTTCTGCTTGGCTTAGTTATGAGTTTTAAGGAGGTAAATATTGCTTGCTTCGAAAGTGAGGGAAAAATTGCACATGGCCAAGTTAAGTCTTATAAGTGTTTATAAGTTTTACATGCCTCACACTTGAACATTTTAATATTTTCAACACTCAGGAGACACGTGCTCAGTAGCAGGGCGGCAAGAGGGCAGTTACAAGGTCAGCATTAATTCTATCTCATAACAATGTAGACACCTATTAGAATCTGCTTAGGCCGATGCACGGTACATAAGTTTGTTTTAATTTTTACAAGTTAAATGTAAGTACCTACAGATATGTTATATCATACACAATTTCTTGCTTTTACGCTACCTACTTGTCGTATAAGATTAGCGCCAAACTCCTCCTTGTGTGGATATCGCTCCAAAACTCTTTTGTGACTCTGACATTCCTTGTGACTCTCCTTAATTTTACTGACGAGCTGCATGTGTACACAACATACGACGCATTTGTACCCATCACCTACGGTTACGATTCCATTAAAACCATCCGATGTAACCACTAACTTGTCCCCATTCTTGAGAGTCAAAATAACATATTTCTCCACTTCATTATATACGGGTTTCACGGGTTTCGGCTGCCTCAAAGCCGGTATAGACATATTTCTACCTTTTACTAACTACCTATTATCTAATCAGCTTAACTTATTTGAAGATTGACTGATTTATTTAATTTTCTGACGTTTGCTGACTAACAAAAGATGTGGGTAGATAGCCGGTTCTCGCTTGATATCGATGTTCCTATAAATATCAAACATCGACGTCTTAATATTTCAGTTGAAATTTCTGATTATATTGACGGAAAGACATCGATGCTGTCTGTGGTCAATAACAATATTCGATAATCACTTTACCGATGTCATCTTTTACGAAGAGTATATTTTTCTGTAAATCTTTTCTTCTTTAGACACCCCTATTTCTAATTGACATATGCCATGACAGCGCGCGAAAGATCTAGGATCTAACTTTTTAAAAAGAAACAAAGTAGCATACGAACATAAAAATCAAGAATAAGACAGCATATTTTTTAAATTGCTGTAATTGAAGAAGGGCTAAAGAACAGAGCGATCGTAGCGAACACCCTGATGTTAGGTTAATACCATCGCCTATCGCCGCAGGAACCCCAAGAAAGTCCCAGAAGGACGTTAATTCAAATAAAATTCAAGATGATTAAAGAAGATCATCATACGAAGATAGCCTTTATGTGTTTGAAATTTTAATCTCCTGATAGTTAAGTCCTATTGATTGTTGGTCATAAATGCCTTGCTATTCCTGAGGACTGAGATCTTAGAATTACAAGCTATGAGATGATCTCCACTTATAAAAGTAGTTTAGATTTTATGTTTCTATGAGCAAAGCACACTGTTTGCCTGTTCTGAATTTATTAGGTAAGTATTATTGTTTTGGGCTATAACATTTTATTTTATCATAAAACTCGAATATCCAATAACTTTGATATCAAACTAACTCAATGGTTTATTTCAAAAGTGCTTTAAAATGTAAGTTTTCCGAGTTCCCATAATTTTAATAGCTACTTTCTTTTACTTTTATGTGGGTAGATTTTCGAACAGTTGCATTTTATTTAAAGACAAGACAGTGCTCGCGAAATCAATCCCTGAAAATGTCATCAATATGAGTTCAGGAGTTTCAGAGCCTATTCGCGGCAAAAAAAACGCAAAACACAAAAACTATAAAAACGTTGATTATGTTAAGTCTTACATAAAAAGCATATTCCATTTAATTATTGACCTTAATTCTAATATCACAGACAGACACTCCAATTTTATTTATTGGTAAGATGCCACGTGACTTAAAGTCTGTATGTACATTTTATAAAAAAATTGGAAATACATTCAATACCTTACGACGACTTGGTGGCGCGTTGGTCAGTGACCCTGACTGACGAGCCGAGGGTCTTGGGTTCGATCCCCGGCCGGGGCAGACCAATTATTTGGTAGATAAATGTTTGTTCTCGGTTCTTGGGCGTTAAATTGTGTTGTTTTCTGTGTGTGTCCACCACCCGCAACACAGGGAATCCTAGTGCGGGGATGTGAGTGTGTTAGCGTTTCTTATACCTACCTTCACCTACTACACTTCACTGTAATACCTATTTAATACTATATTTGTATATTAATAATTTTAGGGATATTGGCCGTCTGCGTGTTAGAAGATATGCTACAAGTGATAGCCCATCACAAGAATCACGATTCAAAACATAAAGCAGACGAGTTTATAGACAAACTTATAGCTTCAGATAAATTCGATGTCCTTGCAGAAAAATTAGCTGAAAGAGCAGTCGAAAAGATGTTTGAAATTCAACCTAATTTAACAGTTGGAAATATTATTATGAAAGCAGCCCATAAAAAACCACGTTTAACAACAGATATTCCCAAGGAAACGGCATATAAAAATGTATCTAACAAGACAAACATATTATACTTCAGAGAAACGTCCTATCCTGTGAAAAATCTAAGCCTAAAATATAAATATTTTACGAGAGCTGCATATTCAGACGAAGATAATGATAATTTGGATATAGAGGAGGTCATTGGAACAAACTCTGAAAATTCTACAAATACAGAAAATAAGTTACAATCTGATGATGAGTCCATAGACTTTTCGGATTTAGAAAGTAGTCTTCAAGATAAAGAAATTAAGGAAGATGTTGAACCTAAATACTCGCACGTTCCCAGAGAGATCGAAAAAAAGTCCGGTGAAAATAAAATAGGAGCAGAAGCAAGCAAGGAAAATGAAAGCTCTTTATCAGTAGAAAATAAGAAACACGATAAATTAATGTTTAAAAAAGAGAGTAACTTCGAAGATCAAAAAAGTGAAGACGAACTAAGCAGCGGACATAACAGCGATCTGGGTAACGTGAATAAAGATACAGTTCTATTCAACAATACATCAACAACAACGAGAGAGATAGAATTTAAGAAACCGCGCAAGAAAAGAATTCATAAGGAAGGTAAAAGACTATATACCTTCCAGTCTTCCTCAGATTACGAAGAATATCACCAGGAACTAGAAAGAGTGGAAAAAGAAAGACCAATATTTGTTTGAATCTGATTTATTAAAATATGTGAAACATCTGATTTTTTTTAATTTATGCTATATACAATACTCCGCCAAATCTGTCACGGATCAATGTGTTCCAGTCAAAAATGTGCAGATGCCAGGTACACTAAAACAAGAGGCGACTACAAATTCTTTAATCCTCAGGCCCTTGCGACGGTACAGTGGCTTCATGGCTACGCTTCAACCCATTTGCAGTCCACTGCAGGACTCCACGTTTCTCTCCTCACGACCTACTAAGCCTGTACTCCACCATGAACCAGTGCATTTACTACCCAATTACTGTGTTGACAAAAAATAACCACATATACGATCGTACATCATTTGAAATGTATCTATTGTCTATCTAGGTATACATATATACCTATATCAAAGTATTATTATTATCATATCAAACCATTTAAAACTCAAGAATGGCTGAACCGAATGTCATGATTTTTGATTTGTTTGATAAAATCTGTCTCCGCTGGGAATAGGAGAACAACTATAAAAATTTAAAAAAAATGAAATAAGAGATTAAAAAATCGACGACGTTCGGTTTTTTAGGTTGTTGTTTGTGATCCGATTTCGGTAAAACTTTGGTGAGTTGTTAATTGTTATGCGGCGAGCGTTTCTGTGTAGGTGAAAAAGAAAATCACCTACCAAAGAAAGGGCGGGACTACGTGTGCTTGGCCAGCTAGTATTTATTAAAAGATCAGGGTTCAATTAAGTTTACTTCAATGGTATATGGTTCATGGCTGAATATTTTAAGCTATTTAATATTTGGATTTAAAAAATACATGTTTTACAAGCTGTCAATGCTGATGAATTAGCTGTCATTGTCATAGACTTGACAGCACTGCAAGCCAACCTTTTTGTTTATATCAATTTCTGCATCGACATCGCGAAATGTTTGTTTGTTTCATTGTAAATGGATATACAAATAATATACTGTAGTGTAGGTAACTATTAATAATGTGTACGTAAGTCAAGTAGTCTGCAGTGTGGTCTCTAATTGTTTGTGAAGTTTTCAACATCAAATCCTGTACGATGGCAGAGAGTGAAAATACTACGTTGATGTACATTGAAGATAATAAAATATCGAGTGCGGAGACCGCACAGGGCACGCAATCATGCGAAATCAAGTTGGAGACTGTTGAAGATACTGCGATAGTGTAAGTAATTACTGAGTATGTAATGGAGGAAAACGCGACTTGCTTGTTTAACGTCTTTATTGTTACACCCTTAGTTTACAATAAAACTTAATATTACTTATATTCACAGTCTATCTACACACTACATAAACTACTTAGTACGTACTATATACACACAGTATGTACTCTACATGTAAGAGTAGGATGTATCTGATTTATTTCATAGTCATGACGACGCCAATCCTAGTGCAGGGGTGTGTGTGTAAGCGTTTACAATTATTTATTAAAAAGTACTGTTAATGAGTTTTTCCATTTAATTCTCAGAGCTCAAAAGCCAAAACCACCACCCTCCAAGCCATCCGAAATGGTGTACCAGGAGAAGCGCATAAGATGTCCCGACTGCAAGTACTATACAGCGGAGAACGAGGAGAAAATGACCCGGCACATAAGAAAGGTGCACCGAGGCGAAAACCCTTTTCAGTGCTACATGTGTGACTACAGCACTTACAATAAAGTGTGCTTCGAGGAGCACGTGAGAGTGCATCAAGGGATCAAGCCGTATAAATGCTCCGTCTGCCCCCATAGGACGGTATCGAAAAAGAACATGAAAAAACACGAATTGGTACACCGACCGGACAACCCGTTAAAATGCCAGCAGTGCGAGTACTTCGGCCGCCATAAGAAAGCTCTAGAATTCCACATGCGGAAATTTCACTATGAATACTCGGAGGAAGCCTTAGGCGACGGTTCCATTCTGTCTTGCAAGCGGTGCGGGGTGAAGTTTGAGACTAAACTGGCCTTGAGAAGCCACAACAGGTCGGCGCGTAGGTGTCACGAATGTGACTTCGTCGGTTGCTCAAAGTCAATGACAACGTTGCATCAGATCAAGAAGCATGACTTTGTGCCGCCGGCTAAGAAGACTAAAAAAAAGAAGCCGGAGTCCTTCAAGTGTGCAGTCTGCGGGTGGTCCTCTAGCCACACAGCGAGGGTGCTGCTGCATTTGATACACCATCCACAGCAGTTTGTGGATGAGAGCATGTTTGATCTGACTATATTGAGGAAGCATGGCCTTATGCAATAGTTCTCTTTCAATCCTACTGTCCTCAATGTGCTGTCCGTCAAAGGCATAAAGTTACATTTTGTCAAACCACAGCCAGCACAGCAGGCCGATTGCGTAACATGAAAGCGATCGGGAAAGGGATTGGTTCGCAATCGCAATGATGCGAGCCATTCGCATTGATGTGATTTTTCATGCAAATTTGAACTTTAAAGACGT
>DWLO01003715.1:0-10706 GCA_018245335.1 Dalla quadristriga | reverse complement strand
AGCTGTCCTTAATGATGGAATAAATTGGATTTATATTTTATTTTCCTTCAAGTGAATCAATGTTATTGAGTTTTTAAAATTTTTATGGCAGCCTCCCTACAACTTGCTTCTGTGTATTGTCTTGCAAATTAGTGTTTACTATATAGCATAATGCCTATATACTTATCAAACCAGATTACTATTTTGTGTTCCTTGTTAATTAATGATAGAGTTGCTTGCATGTATATAATGATTTTCCGTTTTACCTAACTAAAATAATTTGATAGGATACAATTCCATTTCCAATTCTTTAGGATTAGTTATTATTTACTTATATATTATTTTTCTGTTTCTGCCATACAGAACTTCCGTTTCATCTCGGTGAGTGATGGGTATTTTTGAATGGTCAAATATTTTGATTTGACAGATTAATTCTACGTCTTTATTTATAAATTAATTTTATTAATATTGGTGAAAAAAAGATTATTCAAATCGGGGCTTCCTTAACTTTATTTTTTATTTTAAATAATTTGTAATTTCACTAACCATATTTTTAGGACCACAATCATTTAGTTGCCAATATGTAATAGAAAATGCATTGAATAATTTACTGTACGGCAAAATTTTATCATACCCATTGCTAGCTTATCATGATGTTTTTAATCTAAAGTGGAAAGATTTATCTCATATGTTTATCAGTGCCAGCTTTTCTATATTAACAAACAAATAAGTTGCTGCCTAGATTTGTATGGTGATGTCAAAGCTTTATGATGTGTTAAATGTCTAACTTGAATGTTAACTTTTTTTAATATAACCCGCATCCATCATCTGTTATGTGCGCTGCTTCCTGACTACTCTTTTAAGAAGACATCAAATCATAGAAAAATGTTTTCATATTTGTAGTTCACAAAGCAGGCAGGGAAGAGCTTGAGGGTGCTCTGTCTTTATTGGAAAAAGTATTATGTCTCCTACCAGAGTTAATAGGGAAAAGATGGCAACTACACTCATTGACCAGGATATTTTCAAAACTTTTACATGGTGGAAATTCACAAAAACTAAGAGCAGAAGCTATAAGGTAATAATACTATAACAAAGCTTGTATTAGTAGCAATTTTTTTGTGTTGACCACTTTATATTTAAGACAAAAACATTTACAGATACTTTCTGCTATGGTACCAAGCACTTGGTGATAATGCTCCCACCGAGGTGCACAGAATGTTTGCATCTCTCGTGCCAGGGCTTCCAGAATCTTGCTTACCACCTATAGGGTCACCATTCAAAGCTAAAGGCTATGACCTCATCACAAACATTTCTGGTGAATCTGGAGACTTCAAAATGGAAGACCTTATGCAACATCCGAATTTCAGCTCTGCTTCAGAAGGACTAAAGAAAATTGTAGTGGAGCAAACTCCATCAGGGATCATGGGTAAAATAGCAAATGTCTCTGCATCAATATTCCATGACACCAATGCCCTTAACCCCGTACAGAGTGTCGACATTCAACCACTTCTGCCGGCAAGTGCCAATGAGAGAGTTGTTGATAGTGAAACTAAGTACTTCTTTGAAATCCTGCTTGATGGAATGGCTACATCTATAACAAAAATACAATGGAAAGATCGATCTCATGCAAAGGCGATGAGATGCTTTGCATTCCTATTAGAAAAGTTTAAAGTTTACTATCTACCTATAATATGTCCGCAGTTCAACCATAAAAGTTCATTATACAAACCAAACCTTGGTAAGTTTTTGTATTAGTTTATAACTATTCAGTCTCTTGAAAAAATATCCATGCACTTAGTGAAACCATGGTACATGTATTTTCTTTTTAAATAGATTTAAAAATTCACCTTTTTTTGGAAGGGTACAGTGCTGAGAGTTTTTTCTTTTGGTTTTTTATCGCGATCTACCCTGGATTTAATAAGTTCGTAATTTTTCTCAAAGCCAATGGCTAATATAGATGTTGTTAAACGTGACCACTAAGTGTTTACTTGGGATTACACAGTGATCGCAGAATCAGTGACGAATTGCATGTTGATTAACTATAATGTTAATGTAGTTTAGGACATTTCTCAAGTATAAAACTGTGTGTTTTAGAACTTCCCGTGCAACACAATATACTGGAAGATGACCATGTAATGTGCAGAGTCATTCTGATTAAATGGGTAGCAAGCTATGCACACTTCATGAAGAAACATGGCAGTGACGGAGGACAGCCATCTTCAATGACCAGCATGGCATCCAACCAGCCCCATTCCAACACGCCCACACCAGCGGCATCATTACACCATGAGGAAGAGACTTCCTTCACTGTTGGCCACCCATCGGATTCCAGTAGAGCATCATCCCATGATTCCGCATCTATCACTCCACATTCAAGTTTGGAGCCTGCAGGTAAGATTTTTAAGAATTATCTTATAATTTTATTATTTTTAGGTAGGTATGGAGTGCCGAGTTTAATCTATCAATAAAAGTTCTACTAGTACTAGCATTTATCCATTACCCTAATATTGTAATCAAAACACACTGTGTTGACAAACATACTGTTTGAGAAATAACACAAAATTCGCCACGTGTAACGAACGCTGGTATAAATGAATTTTACTCGTCATTTATTGTATTACTATTGCAATGTAACTGTTTTGTGTTTGGTATGATGTAGTCACAATAATACTACAAACCCATAAACGTGTTAGGTTCTGGCCTGTACGAGGAGCTGAGTGCGGAGCAGGTGGTGCGCGACGTGCTATGCTGCTCGTCGCGCGAGCACGTGGACTTCACCATCGAGGTGTTGCGTCAGGCCTTCCTGCTGCCGTTCTCGCACGCCGTCGCCGTGCGCCGTGTCATCGCGCTCTACAAAGACTGGATCCAGATGAACGTGAGTACATCTTCACCATCGAGGTTCAGCCCTAACCCTGCCTGCTGCTGCTACTACGCTCACATACAACGGTATGCTAGACTTGTGTACTACTCGAAAAGTCTCACTACTGCATCTAAGGCCTAGACTATCGCACAAATAATGCTTAATTTTGTGAAAAATTAAATGTGACATGGTATTTGGATTTCATAAAATTTGTCATTTACTATTTGTTTTAATAGAGTTGCTTAATACGTCTTTTATTGTATTTTGTATTAACAATGCTAGTAGAAATTTCATTGTAGTCGACATTCTTTAATTTTCTGTTTATTTATTGAGCACTCCTCTGACAATGCCGTTATTTAATCAATACAATTTAAATTCTCAACGTAATATCTTAATCTAAAATATTTATTATATTTATTAAGTATATAAAGCATTAAACAAATGTTGACTCGGTACATCGGTGAAGAGCCAGAAAAATTATATAGTCAACAATATTTCAGTTTATATCAAAATTGAACCTTGAACTTCTGTGATTTATTTGAACACATTCCAGGAACACATGGTAAATATCCTCAATTCCAATCAATTACTCCACCATATGTAGCAATTCCGGGATTCCGATATTCTCCATATGTGGATTAGCCATTGAAAATATTTACAAAAACAATAACACTATACACTTAAAAACAGTTAAAACTGTTTACATAACAGAAGTACGATGTAGGAAGGCGCGATTGGATGTCGCGATTACAAAAAGGAGTCCAGCTCAGCATTGTGCTGTGAAGAAGCTCCGACAACGCTGGTATTCTGCTAGATTCCTACCATCGGAGGAAGACATTTAGCACGTTCAACATTGTTCTTGTATCGGGTACAGGTGGCGGAGATCCCGCCGTTCCTGATGGAGAGCCCGGTGGAACTGAGCGCGAGCGAGCCGCTCGCTCCGCCGCGCCGGCTGCGCAACGACTCGTACCTCGGCGCACTGGGTCGCGACAACGTACTGGTGCGCGCTGGCCTGCAGGTACATCTATATCTGATTACTTTAATCTATACACTAAGGTTGTCTGGAAGATATCGAAATCACCGACAAGATCGCCTTTTGCATACTCGATGTTTATTTTACCTCTAAACTCGACGTTCCGTATCGCGTACCTATATTTTGTGTATCGATGGTGTAAAATAAAGTGTACTGTTATGGTGGTATTTATTATTTATATCATATATGTAAATAAAATACATTGACAGTATTTACAAAAAACATTAATTAACACAAAAAACTCTAAAAAGTTATCTCTCCGGACACAACTGTAATTTTGCTCACCCTGTCATCCAAAAATACGTACTGCTCAGCATACTGCGCGTAGAGCAGGGCGGCCAGAAAGTTTGGCGCGGTCTACACCTAATGACCTAGAATCACAAGAATTTGACGTCACATTCTCCGATTCCAGAACGTTTTGCAAGTGTTCATGACACAAGCGGCAAACGTGTTCGTGGCACACCCTTCGCCGGTGGCGCCGCCGGGCGCGCTCGGCCACCAGCAGATGCTGGACGAGCAAACAGACACGTGCAAGCGCGTGCTCAACATATACCGCTACATGGTCATGCACGTCAACATGGACGCCAGCTCGTGGTGAGTGTTGCTTGGTTGTACATACTTCGACTTTCTGCAAAGCGTTCATAACGCAAGCGGCGAACGTATTTGCTGTATGAGCTGACAGGTAACGTGCCACGGAGTCGTCTACTTAATACAATTGCAAGTTCACACCTTTCTGACCAGACAATTGTTAAAAAAACAATTATTGCATGGCAGAAATGGGCGTGGAGGTGGAAC
This sequence comes from Dalla quadristriga, assembly GCA_018245335.1. Classification (NCBI taxonomy): domain Eukaryota; kingdom Metazoa; phylum Arthropoda; class Insecta; order Lepidoptera; family Hesperiidae; genus Dalla; species Dalla quadristriga. The sequence goes on along the minus strand of DWLO01003715.1, from coordinate 6,039 downwards.
AGAATATTTTTATGGCCACACATGATTGTGATATGACGAAATTGACTATAATGTTGTGGTGTGTTTCTTGTGCATGTTTAGCCCAGTTTTAATTGTTGACGACGTTTAGGCATGTTGAGGCTGTAAAGGCCAATAGGGCTAATAGTAAATGTCCACCCGAATAAAAATGTTTGGCTTTATTTTAATGTTAGAGTGCAAAGCCATGGCCTACCTTGAAATAGATTAAATGAATAAAATACCCCTGTAAATTAAATATCAGTGTAACTAATAATAACAATATTGACTTACGCAGGGAACAGCTTCTATTGGTGCTTCTTCAAATTACATCCCTGGTTCTCACTAAGGTGCCGCCGAAAAGAAAGCAAGACTCATTGGGTAATACTGTACTGGATAATAATAAAAACAGGATTGATAAGGGCTGGTTACAAATATTGTTTTTAAATATTGCTTCTTTTCCCAGGTGGATTTCTAGCACCAGCGCTCTTCCAAACGCTAATAGTCACATGGATTAAAGCTAATCTTAATGTGGCTGTGAAACCGGAGTTATGGCAAAATTTTATGGAGTTACTTTCGAGGCTGACTCATTGGGAAGATTTGATTAAGGAATGGGCGGTAAAATACATTTATTTATCCTTTTTATAGTATTTTTCTTTTAAAATTTTCTAAAATCTTAAGTGGCCCATTCTGCTTACATAACTCTGTACGAAATCAAGTTTTGAGCTGTACGTTGATATGTTGTTCAGCATCTTATTTTATATGTAAGGATAACCTCCGAATAGGATCGGATTTGCCTCACCTCATTTGATTTGTTATTAGAAAACAATGGAGACGTTGACTCGGGTGCTGGCTCGGCACGTGTACTCGCTGGAGCTAGCGGAGGGGGCGGGGCCCACGGACCGCGGGCGCGCGCGCCGCCAGCCCCCCGCGCCCGCTCCGCCGCGCCCCGCCCCCGCTGGCAGGCCGCTAGCCAGCAACGATACCAGGACTCCAGGTACGTTAAACAGTTTTTCTAAAGGGATGATAACAAAAGGTCACGGACTAGTAGCCGCTTATCTGGACTTATACGGTTGTTTAGCGTCAGTAAAGTTATGTAAAGCTTTGTACTGTAATGTATTGCTCTGTATTGGTTTACATTTACAGCATCTCCATAGCTTGAAAGGACTCGCATGTCCATATATAAACAAACAAACAAATGCTTCACACTCACACAAGGTTCTCTGTATAGCGAGTGGCGGACGCACACATAAATCAAAACAATTCAACGGTTAAATAAATGTCTGCCCCAGCCGGGGATCGAACCCGGCACCCACAGCTTGTGAGTCAGGGACACTAACTAACGCGCCACGGAGTCGTCTTACATTGGGAGTTTATCATTTCAGGCAAATCCCCGCGCGTGTCGCACGAGCCTCACCCCCGCAAGGACGCGGCGGCGCGGCGGCCACTCGCGCGCGCTCGCTCCGACCCGCACCTCGCGAGGCATAGTTCGCTCGCTTCCAGCACCGGTAAACCGACAACTCACTTTAGTTCTATACGAGGTAGAGCCTGCCGATCCAGCCAAAACAGAAACAAAAAAAATTGAAGGATTTGTATGATAAGTGCTATGAGTAGACTAAAGCTAATAAGAGCGGTAACTCAGATCACTAGACAAATAATTTCAAAGGAAATGGTGGTATCTCAAATAAAAGGAAAAAATATACATATTTCTTAATTTTTTAACACATCAGTCATATACTACATCCAAAAATACTTGTGAATCAATTTTAACAATTTAAAATATAATCTTAGTTCATAAAACCTGTGCCAAAAAGACATTTAGTGAACATTGATTCTCTTGAAACTCACTCAAACTGAGATAACGCTTTTTAGCGTACGGGGGCAGTATTCTACTAACAAATTAAATTATTAAAAAAATACGTGACACTTGCCCACAAATATTTTTGATATTCTTAAATGTATTTTTGTTATCACTAGACGAAACCAAAGACGCAGCTTTACCTAAGCAAAGAAGATCTTATTCTCTGGATTCACTGAGACAACCGTCGCAGCAGGAAGAAAGGGACTCCGCAAGTGGTAAGAACATCTGCCTCAGCTTTTTTGAGATTGTAGTGTATGTGGAACAGAGATGGAAGTACTCTATCATCTCAAAACGCACACTGCGTATAACACAAGCGAGAGTGACAATTTAATACATTGTGGGTAGATGATAATTAATATAGTGAATAGCGGGTAGTCACGTATTGCAGCAGACGTCACTACTTACAGTCAGTCAGTGTTGGTAAAATTGGGAAGTGCTCGGGTGTAGTGTGCTGTCCGGGCTATACGTAGAGGTAATGTGTCACAGGATGAGTGTATGTGAGGAGACGATACTACATTAAATACGTAAGGGATAGAAATTACAGAGATAATGGGTTGACGAGGTCAAAATTATATTTGAAAGAGTTTTAAATGTTTTAAAGGTTCTCGCTCGCCCTCACCCGCGCCCTCAAGCGGGGTGGAAAGCAGTTCAATCAAAGATTCCCCACTACAAATTGACTTGGCGTCGGATGGCGGAAATGTCGGTAAGTAATTCTCGAGGTATTCATTTCCAGTCGAAGTTGGTCGAAGAGCGAAAACAACAAAAACATTTTGAATTGAATTACTTGTGGAGCTTTGTTTGATTATTTCGTTGCAGTCTAGCCTAGGTAACAAGAAGTTATAAGAAATTATTTTGTCTCCCATGTAATAAGACTGTATCTAGGGTGTACGTTGATCGAACACAGTCAGTCATGCGAAAACCGGCAATAGTAAAATTTCGTTTTATTCAACATTACAGATATTTTCTATACATTCCGTTTTACCGCTTTTCCAAACTTCTGTAAAAACTGTGTTTGTTTTGAGTAACACCAATTCTCCTGTTAGTCGCCAACGTGAATCTCTAAGTGCGTGGTCATTATATCCGCTTCCACGCTTTTTCGTTAGCCGGACTTCCCATTACACGATACACATCCACAATATACGTTCAAATCGATGCCATCAATCAGACCATATTAACACTACGTTTCGTTCGTAACACGAAGGTGAACAGAGAACGAAACGAGGATCAACGTGTTTTTCAACAGAGTGGTCGGAAAGCGAGACCGGCGGCGCGGCGGGCGGCGCAGGCGCGGGCGCGGGCGTGGGCGTGGTGCTGGGCGGGTCGGCGCGCGGGTGGCTGCCCGACGTAGCGTGCGTGCTGTGGCAGCGCATGCTGGCCGCGCTCGGCGACCCCAACCAGCTGCGCGACCCGCAGGCGCACCAACACCTCTTCAACTACCTTATACACCTCAACAGCACGCTGCTCAAGGTTAGTGCAAAAAAAATACAGTTAAAGCGAGGCGGGCGAGAATGTGCGCGGGTGGGTGCTGGGGAAGCCTGGAACAAGCTTACTTTGTCAGTAGGACTGTCACTACGAGCATTACCCAACAAATTCAGCTGAATAAAGTGAAATAGTGTTTTAAATTATTCCCCAATAAATATAAAAGTTAGGAAATTTGCTAAGTATGTATGTACAACTGAACAAACTGAACTGTGACTGTAGGCTTATTTTCTTACAGCCATTCTAAAGCAATTAGGTCTAAATTCGTCTAAACATTCGTTTCCTTGGAAATAAAGTTGTTATTATTTTATATGACACTGACAGTTACTGCCTTCACAAAAGCACGATTCTGTATCGTGTTTTGTATATGTTACCGTTGGAATGTGGAATATGGCAACATGCACATGCCAGGTGGTAAAACCTGTATGAGTCCTAGTAATTTTTTTTTTATTGTTCCACAAAATCTTATTGTCAGATAACTTTATGCTACAATATTTATTAAGTACAGCTTTAGCAGCCGGCTTCGTGACGGGTTGAATAGCGGGATGTTTAATATGTGGTTCTGGGTTCGATTCTAGGCCGGAGCAGTATTTCTTTGGAAGATAAAAAAAAATCCTGTTTTTACCCGACTGCATAAGAAGGGTTATTATGTATTTCGAGTGTTTGTATGAATGTTTATTTATTTGTCACGCTATGTAGCCAAAACGGTTTGATAGATTTTAATAAATAAGGTGGTGCTAGATTCGTCTTGATGCACAAAGCGTCGCAGGCTACAATAATGTTGGAAAAAATGAACTTAGCCGCCGTCAGTGGTATTTTAAATGCTAATTATGAACTTAACTAGAACAAATATTACATAGCGTTTTCCCGCGACTTCGTTTGTATAGTTTTCGTTTACATGCCCGTGGGACCTAGAACTGAACATCTCGTTCATAAATGCAATGAAAAAGTGTGGAAGAAATTAAATTTTTAAACCCAAACAAAAACCAGACTGCATGAGCACTTAAGGGGATGCAAGCCCAGTACTTTTCCATATATACGTAATCAACAAATGACTACAATGTGTGGTAAGCGTGATATCTGTTGGTCTTATCATTATCTAAGTGTACTCCTATACAGAACAAAAAAAAATATATTGATTTAGAAGTTACGAGCCTCCAAAGATTTTTCAACATTTTTCAACTCGAATTTAAACGCAGCTTTGGGCGTAAATAAATAATATAAGGAGTATGAAAACTCCAATGAAATTTACTTATGACTATAGAAAATGTATTCAAAATTTCAAATAACTTTATTTAACGAAGATACAGTAAGATGTCTTAAAAAAATACATTTTCATCGAATGACTATTCAAAATGTTTCGCGCGCTTGTTTTCGCTAAAATTAATCTTGCATCCCACCGTTTACTCCCGTCCTACGCGGGGAGCAAGGAGGCGGCTACGCCCAATTTAAAAACATTAATCTCGTCGTTTGGTGAATTAGCAATTATTTTAGCCGCGTCCATATACGAGTTTGCTTGTTGGGAACTTTGCCGGCGATAACTGTTATTGTTTTAATACTGAAACCTTCTTTTTCTATTTAGGTAAGTGCTCTTGCATTCGGTTTTTTTTTTGTATATATCCGCAACGGAGAATCCAGTCACGGTGGTGTAAGTGTGAAGGAATATTTATTTATAACTAGTCAGGACAATACCCAATGAATCGTTTACATCATGTTACAAAAGTAATGTATTTTTTAAATATATTCATGATGACGTTTGTAATACATCAAACAAAACATCTTCGTTCGCTGTACAATAAATGAGTTGTACAAATAAAGATACGAATTAGCCTGAGGCGGATTCGAAATTCGTTTACACATGAATTTGTAAGTAAACAGCATGGCTGTTAGTTACACCTTCGCCACACCTACGTAGTAAATCATATTGTCAACGCATCTGTGAATGCTAATAGTTATCACAAATATGCTAGCCGGCCGACTTATCACTCGATATCTGCCAACGCTCTGGCAGATGGTGAAATTTAATATCGTTTCTCCTAGTTTATCTCGATCGGGTCATGTTTTGTTTGCGTCCAGTGCATTAGTCTTTGTAAATTCGACCATTTCAGTATAAACTAGTTTTGCATGGTGTCGTTTAAATTGTGCGAACTGTTGTCCAAATCGAAATGCTTTAAGGATTGCCAATGCGAAAGAGGACCAGGAAAAAGAAGACTCCTAAGGAGGATACTGAGGAGAGAGGTTTTAACGTTATATTATTTAACAAAGCTTTACCCGTAAAATAATTCCTTAACTATTTTTGCAGTGCATTTTTCTGGAATAAAACGTATCCTATATCACTCTCCGGCCATAAAAAATATCTATACAAAATTCACGTAGATCTATCGCTCTGTTGCAAGGTGACAGAAAGACAGACCAACAAACACACTTTCACATTTATAATCAAGCTACGTTTAATCTACTTTGCAACGATCCGCGAGCAAAACGCAAAGAATCTCGAAGGCTTTGCGATCTACCATTGTAGAGTCTACCGAGTACCAAGAGTATCAGGGTAAGACCTGATGATGTTTTGGGCACACGTGTTGGTGGTGGTATGAATGTTGGTGTATATTTTCATTGTTGCGTGTCCAATTTTTCCTATGTGGGAGGGAGGGAGGTGCTATATGTATAAAGTATACACCATCACACGTTTTGCTCGCGGATTGTTG
>DWLO01003714.1:0-10708 GCA_018245335.1 Dalla quadristriga | reverse complement strand
AAAGTTTTATAAAAAAATAAACATTAACATCCTCACCATGTGGTTGTCTGGAAGAAACCGCAGCTTATCGATAAGACCAACCCGCCGTTGTACCTTAGAATTTAAGTATTTTTTGAGTAACCCATTATAGTTTTGTGCCCTGATTTATTGTTTTTCGACAATTATGTTTCGGTCGGAATGGTGTGAATGCCGGCTACACTTATACAAGAGGCGACCACCTTAGTCTTCAAGGGGCAAGCAACGCATCAGTGGCCAGCTTCGAACAGGACTGTTACTAACCACTACTAACCGAACTATCACTAACACCGAGAATCGGGACTTACAGTCACTGACAGTCCTTTCTCCCATAGTTCTTATACTAACGAATACTGACCAACTAGCTTTCCTATCAACAACTAATACTAACTGGACTATCATCCCTAGTTTCTTTTTCGGTCCTATTCGAGGTTTGTCACAGATGTCATGGGCGGCAGCGGATAGGTAGATCTATATTGAAATGAAACTTAAAATAGACTTGTGAAATAAATTTAAAACCCATGTTGTTAAATCCTGACGTACTATATAAAGCACACTTCCGTCTGAAAGGTGCGCATTTGCGTATGAATGTGCCGCTGAACTGGGTCGCATAGCCCGCGGCTAACACACTATGGAGTCCTGATGCCACCTTCAGTAGCCTCCTCAGTTTCCCTTCAATGGCATCGGTTTAATGAGGGTTTTGTGATACTGTACCAAATTGTTTTTATTATATGGAGATAAATTTTTTATATAAAACATTCCTGCACTCGTACTAAAGTAGTAGTAAGTGTAGGTGGAGGAACCTGTTTACGGTTCACCCACAGTTCGTCCCAGATGGGGGCTGGATAGAGCTGCATGTTCGTTTGCTATCCTTTTAACATAAAATAGTAAGTTTATCAAGGTGTTAGAACCTGCATGCAGTTCTCCCAGCACGAATGATTGAAAATAATAATATTTGTTTTTTAAGCAATTGTGTTCCAGTGGGAAAGGTATTGGTGACCGGTTTCACTTATACAAGAGGCGTTCACCTCAGTCTTCGGGGTTCGCAACGCATTTTGTAGTTTTTTCTAGAATCTGACTAAAGCTGTACTGGATAAAATGTCAATCATTCAATTAAATCTTTTTATTCTATCATAAAATTTATCTGAGATGTTGATGTTGTGGCTGATGTGTGCTGTTTGAATGTGGTAAATGGTGGGGGCATCAGGTGTTTTATTGAAAAATATTGGAAAAAACATAAACTAAAAAACATATTGTTAGATCCCGACGTACTATCTAAAGTACACTTCCGTCTGAAACTAATTTACTCAAGCGCCGCTACCAGGATTTTGTTCACAAATATTATTTCTCCTTGTACAGTCAAAACAGCGTTAAGCGTTGTCGAGTGTGAAATCTCGCGACTTAACCCGTTCACATCAAAGCGTGTCGTCACACCCGGCCATTACCGCGCCACAAGTGTCCGTCGGGGCTAATTGCGTTTCGCGTCACGCTTTGTTCGACTCGGCTTAGAAGTCCGACATTGGCCACGGATCTTATTACTTAGTTATCAGATTTCGCCCGGCCCCTATTTATTCCTTTTTGCATGCAAACTTTCATCTCCTTTACATGCAATGTGTTAGCTCCTTTTGCATGAAACTTTCATATTCTTTTGCATGCAATCGTTCATCTCCTTCTCTATGAAAACTTATATCTTCTTTTCCATGCAAAATTTCATTTCCTTTACATGCAATATTTCAGCTCCCTGTGCATGAAACTTTCATAATATCCTTTAGCATGCAAAGTTTTATTTTCTTATGCATGCAATCTGTCATATCCTTTTGCATGCCAATTTTCAGCACTTATAGGGTGAATTTTATAAGATGTCAATCTTTCATATCCTTCCTTCACTTATAATATGGACGCTTTAAAGTCAACATTGACCAAGCTAGAGCTTCTATTACTAACTCACTCCTATGGCTCAGCAACCCAAAGTCTCATGGCCTCCAACACAAGAAGACCCCTCCTGTCTCTATCCTGAGCTACCTGCCAGTTCTCGACGTTAAGTCGCTGCGGGTCTTTCATGGACTCATCTTTCCATCAGTCACCCTAAGGAGCCAACAATACAGGGAGACCAACCAAAAGTTTTTGAAATACATTTATAATAATATATTAATATAAATTCTCCTGTGTACCATATTGGCGATGTTCTTTAGAGAAATTTACAAAATGTTAGTACTCCAAATATTCAGTGCATGCCTCTGTGATAATTTTTTTCGCAACAATCAACGTGGTATTTAACGATTTGGACTGGAGTGACATAGGCTTATCCGCCTGTAAAGGGGAGGGGTATAGAAGATGAAATCTTGTGTGAAAAAATAGTTTTGTTTTTTTATTTATTTTAAAAATAAAATCTCCCCGATTTTATAATTCGGGTTCCTAGCGTTATTATTCGTTATTACATTGTATCGTATTATATATATGATTGTTTTGTATCTTCTTATTATTAATTATTGTTTATTACTTTATGTTATATTTACAATAAATTAATATACATCATATAAGTGGAAAAATTGTTAAGCACGGGCGCAACCGAAGCCAAACCGAGTAATAAAAACACAAGACCAAAACACCGTCCATACTTTTCGTCTACATCCATCCCTGTCGCACAAATTCTGAGCCCAGCAAATTGAGCTAAGCTTGAGCTTGCTTATACGAAGCGGGCGCAAAATATGGGGAACTCGCGCAAACATGCATAACGATGATAAGCCGTGAGGGGGGAGGGGGGGGGGTTGCTTTGTTCCGGCTGCGCTTATAACCTGCGCCATGCTAATTACTTTGCGACTGCTAATAGTTTATTACACTAACGGATTTAAAGTTGGCGTAATTTTTATTTGGTTAGCTTACTTGCTCTGCAGTTTATTAGAGACTAGCAGTTTCCCGGGACTTCGAGTTAAATTTTACAACAATATTCGGGGTTCAAAGTATCCAATAACCTGCCTCGTAGTTCAAACTATGTGTCTTCTAGGTAAGAATAGATAGATAGATAGAATACTCTTTATAGATTCTTATATTATATAACATACAATTCGTCACTGATTTAGAAATCACTGAATAATTCCCTGTTAACACATAATTATGTCACGATAGACATTACCTAACTTAGTCTATATCATCTTGTGTAGGACGGGAGAAAAAAGCCGGAGGAACAAAACACTCGGTACTCTTTTAAAGAAAGGTATTTAAATTATTACAATAATTTTTACAGTATGACTTTGGCACGATAATGAACAAACACGAGGCAGCTAATCGTGCGCCAATATCACCCCACTACCATCTGCTTGCAGCTTCACCTTAAAATTAAAACAGTGGATATAGTGAGAGCCTGGAAAGAGTTAATTCAATCCCAAGCCTTTCTGTACTTTAAATATTACATATACTATATATGATATATTATGAAAGGTTCATATTTCGATGCATACCGTAAATCACCGATATCAGCTGGTCATATTTACTTATTGTTTGTGAAAACCAATGTGTGCCTCGTTGATTTACAAAACTTCATAGCGATGGTCTTTTTTGCGGGCACTATTTTATTTACGACTAGGGAGAGCTCGCGTTTACGTCCTCGTGAAATTTTGAAATACAAAATCATTAAATGAATTTAATATTGAGTTAAACCCAATATAACTTACCGTAAGTTACTGTACTCTACAATTTTTCAATCATCATGTTTATGACCATCGATAAAACCCATAGCTCGACACCTCAACTCCTGTATCAGCCCAAGGACTTACTAATATCAGGATTTTGTTCTCGAGCTTTTTTTTTGCCCGGCTTATGTTTCAGGTACCTAAATATGTTTATTAAAATATTTATATAGGCCGACCACAACGATAATCTATGGTGACAATTCTGACGTTAGTCAAGTATCTTATAATGAAACAGGGTTTGTGTTGAAATGTTTTCGAGTCACTTCCTATTTTATTGTAGTAAAGATGCAAACGTCACGTAGTCGATTAAAGAAGGTCGAGGTCCCATTAGTAGCGAAACTCTATCCGAGCATTATCTCTCTATAATAGTTAAAACAATGTCTACCTGTTCCATTAGTGTTGAAACACTTGCAATTTCCACTTATGTCATGGTTATACTCATGAGCATCGGTGACGTCACTTCCGTAACCGCCACTTCAACAAGATAATAGTGCTTTCATGTAATTTTTTACAGCGGTTTGTGTTGGCAAATCAAGTGTGTATGTTCACTTTATTTTATTCTGGTTGTTGCCAGTTTTTCCTCGTAAAATTTTATGTTTTTATTCCCTTGGGACTCCATACAAAAACGCGCGGTCCGTATCGTCAACAATTCCAGGATAACTACTAGGTTAGAACTTTTGCTATTAGATTACTATTAATCAGAAGATTTCTTAACGGCAACACATACGCATAATTCCATTGCATATATATGGCACAGTAGCTTTTGTATGATAATGGGTTTCCTTTTATATTAAATACTAAAAAAGTTACGACAAATTTCAATGTTCACGTATTAATATACCTATAGATTAAGTAAAATTATTGGAGTGGTTTATTTCGTAGACCACCGACAAAGCGAGGGTAATTTATAAAGCGACCTATTCTTCTGCTTAACAGAAACTGAAACGTGATCCATCACATAGCTCCAGCTGAGTTATGGGTCTCAACGTACGTTTTCTTAAGCATTTTCGCGAAATTCTATTATAATAGTATACGAATAACATGTAAGACCGCATACATAGCCGCTCTGCTATGAATTAATCCTCAGAACTCTTATGATAAACAAACTTATTTCTGATTATCGTTTTTCTATCGCCTATCTAATGATGCCAATAGGAAATACGACCCGCATCGTTAATTAAACCAATAGTGATAAATAATCAATCAGAAAAATATTTTACCAAGATGAATAACATAATATTAGATTCACTAACATTTCAAATGGTGTTTTCCGCCTTTCCATCCCCACTACAATTTCCTACTTCTAGGAGCATAAACATGCTTATTCAGTGATTTAGAAAATAGGACGCACATTGCAGAAATTGCTATCGAGAGGCGATGTTCTGCAGTTGCAAGACTATTAGAACTTAAACTATTTTTAAAATAATACATTCTTGTTTCAAGTCTCGAGTATACAATACGATACATTATAAACACAGAAAACAAGGGCCTAGACAATTGGCGGTCTTATTGTTTGAAGCGAGATCGCTTCCAGACAACCATCTATAGGAAAAAATTACTAACTCAATAAAAAAACTGTCTTTACAAAAATAATAATAACAATGCACACAGTGTCAGAAAGAGGATAGAGACAAAACCAGTCTCTGTTTCGAGAGTAATGATAAGAAAGGAGAAAGACAGAATAGTGGCAGCAATATGAGCTACAGGAGAATAAGGCAAAGCAAAAGAAGGCTAGGGAATTAGAAATAAACCGACAAGTACCGAACTGAGGGAGGATAGAGGTAGTGAATTCCATATTCAAATGGAGGTGACAGAGAAGGATTTTCCGTAAATGTAGAAGAGTAAGTAGGAATTTGCAAGATAAGGTTTGGATGAGAACGGAGGAGCTTGGCCGCGTTGTGTATGTAAATACTCGTTCTTTTCAGTAGTGTGGAGAAGGAGAAGTATATGCTGCAGCAGTGTCAGCTTTTTTACCTACCATTTTACTTGGGGTCCTAGCACACACGTTACTATTTGCATCGGCGATTCGCGTTTTTGCGATTGTAGCGATACTGTTTACCGCGCTAGGTATTTTACGTGTGCCTTGTGGACGGAAAAGCATCTAAATCGCGAACGCCAATAGTAAAAGTATCGGGCCCTTAACCCTACGCTGTCTACGCGTGAGTTTTATTTGCGAGCGATATTTTGTGCGTGGCAAGCCTGTTGAAGGTCATGTAACCTGACACCGCGCTCGTATAAGCAGATAGTAATGGATAGAAAAACGGTATACAGAATAGTTAAAGTAGCAACTAGGTAAAAAAAATGGTATTGGTAAAAACAACCTTGTACGCAAACAATAACATTATTTTCTGTAATGTGTATACCATAAAAATTACTAGTGGAATCCATTTTGTTGTATTGTTCAACTCAACAGGCGCCCAGTCTTAGCGCAAATCCTTTAAGTGCATACCAGCGGGGATTCAAGCCAACGACACTAGCGAGCTCTTATGTTTACGATCACGTCAACGATACGTACGAGTATGTTACTCATAGTGGCTTTGACGCCACTATGAAAAACAAAGGGTAAACCACACAGGGATTGTCCACCGACAGTGATTAACCACATTTAGAATAAACAATTTGTATGAGTTTATTATAACAAATAAATCCTCGCTAGATGATGCCTTAATATACATATATAAAATTATAATGAATTCGACTTTGTCACGATTTCATGGAAGGATAGACGATAACTATATGTTTTAGAAGGATTTTAGCTTTTTCTTGAATATTGAATTTCTTGAATATTTTTGATTTTCATGGGAGGATAGACACTCACTATATGTTTTAGAGGGATTTCAGCTTTTTCTTGAATATTCAATATTCATTCAAAATACTCAATTTGTGTTTTTTAAAATAGAGTAATGCGTGTTGAAATACCTTAAGATGTTCTATTTCAGTTTAAATTTAATATGACATATTTCAGTATGACTAAATATATCGTCCAATTTCGCTAAGTGGGCTATTGCTATCTTGTTTAATGGTAAAAGGATAGGTATGGACCTATCCTAGCATAGCTTAGATACCTATAACTATCAACCTATATCTATTCGTTTGAATATAGTATTGTATCCTCTCCACTAGTCCTAAATGGATGAGCTTGGAGACGCTCGCGGACATATCAGTGTTAAATATAATCCTGTGCTCTACATGTATGTATGTGCGCTTACAAATTAATTGTAACCAACTAAACCAAGTTGACGTGTTTGATAGTCAAACAAGATATGATGATTTTTTATCCCGAACAAATGCATGGTTCCTGTGAGATAGATAAGGGAAACTGTTGCGAGCGGAGCCACGGGCAAAGCTCCGTTAGTAATAAAATTAGACTTGTACGTCTACTATTTAGGATATCCGTACACACGATATGTTCAAAGCCCGTAAAATAATATTGGATATTGGAAACACGAAGCAAATCAAAATGAACACAAATGTTATAGGGACATGTGCCCTTAAGCCCGACTGATATTTTCATGCGTGAAAACAGTCGACAAGCTAAAAATATTTATAAATTTTCTCGTATCTACTCGGAAACGAATTTTATTACTTCCGAACCCGCATACTCGTACATGACTTTAGATGTTCTTCAAATACTAAATCAATTACATAAAATGTGTTTTTCATGCAGCTTTTTTTATTATAAATATACAGATATATAATTAATTGCTATGAAAGCTTTGCACAAACCGTTTCGGTTTGTCCGCAAGCTTATCAGGTCTCGTGTATACATTACATAATTAAATTCGTATTGTATCTGCTTTCACGTAATTTAACACAGTGGAGTGATTTATTTCGAACCTCAGCGCGGCTGAAATTAAGTAAGTCACAGAACGTTTTATATATATTTAAACATTGATGCGGCTTGTGTTACGAGTATGCGTAACTAATCGTCAGAGATTGGGATATAGGTGACCTTCCTTGCTTTGGAGGGTATATTAATAGGGTACGTTTATCAGTTTGGCATTCTTCTCATTCGCACATTTTAACATGATTGTAAAAGAATGGATTTTACGTTTGAAAAATATTATTGTCAAGAAATTTAAATAATTACATTTTTCAAAAGTGTATCTAGACTTTTACAATCATTGGAATCGTAAGAATGTGCTAGCAAGAGGGAAATTAAACTGATAAACGCTCTTAAATACGTAGTTTGACGTAGTCAGTACTGGTTAATATTTTGTTGGAGGCATTGCCTAAGAGCCAATATTCGGATTTGCTACTAACCCCTTCACTAATCCGCAATGGAGCAACGTAGTGGCGTATCCAGAATAACCTTGTGTCTGCCACGCGTACTTTCGCAGCCAGTCATTTTTCCGGCCCTCCAGAAAGAAGGGTGCAACTCACGCCGAAGTACTGGATGAGTAGTATTCAGGCCGTCGCAGTGTTCTGCAGCGGTCCGCTTATGATTTGTTTTGTAGCCAATTTGCACTCAAATTCTCCGTAGCGGGCACACCAACGCTTCCAGCACGCATTTTCTCGTTTTGGTCACGTCATGGTTTTCATTATCGTCTTCGTCGAATCTTTCCATGCTAAAGTAACATTATTACGTTCAAACACCGTTAGTGTAACCAAAATCTCTCTCTGTATCTTATCTTTAATCGGCGTTAATTAAGTGGATTTGTTTCAACCAGACGGCAATTTGCACTAGCTAAATTGAACTATGTGAACACGTTATGACGTTGTTTTTATGAAAGTGTGTTTAGCCATAGTTGACGATAATAATAACGAGAACCATAACGTGACCAAAACTAGAAAACTCGTAATAGGGGTACAGACCTGTGATCTGGGCGAAACCTCCAAAACTAAGAAATAAACCTTTCCAACTAAAGTGGAGATCATTTTTTATTGCGATCCCTCTTGAGTGGTGTATTGTTAGATAGGTCTTGAAAAAGGCCGAGGGATTTTCCTTTCCGCTAATGAAATAGTGAAATCTAAAGTAGAGTTTTTTGTTAGGTACCGCCGCTACACTCATTTCTGCCGTGGAACTATTGTTTCCAAGCAATTGTGGTCCGGTCGGCAAGTTATGGTGGCCGGTCACAAGGTGCGACCAATTTTTGTAGCAACATGATACGACCAACCTCAAATAAGGCTAATACTAACAAAATACTAACAGGACAACTGACACTAACAGTCCCACCCCTACATCCTAAGTGTGACCGGCCTCCACACCATTCCAACCGAAACACAATTGTTGAAAAACAATGATTCAATGAAACAGGTGTGGCGGTCATACCGCGCAGGGCGAACCGTATACAGGTTCTACCACCTGGTTGAACATTTTCAGAAGCAAGAGACGTATAGAGGACGTAGCTAATGAGATGCAGTTCTTGCAGGCAAGACAAAATACTTTTGACAGACCGAGCACTTAATGCACTTATCGCTCTGGGACTCATAGAGGATTATGTATTTTGGAGTGGCTTTTCACATCAAAATGCTTCAAATCCTTTTACCTCGCATTCATTTCAAATAAACGCAAACACAAACAAACGTTTTTATAAATATTTACGGGGTCCAGCTGATAGCAATAGTAGTCGATCCCTTCCTCGAGTTAATAGGATTAAGGTCTCCATCCGAATTTTGTACACAATGTTCTATATTATACTCTTTATGAAGGTACAAATCAATGGTTTCATGTACTCAGCTCAGCGACCGAACTCACCTCAATTATGTTCGGAGATTTAAAAGGAAATTTGCACATGACCTTAAAATTATAAATCTTTACAAGTTTCATTGGGAAGTTTCTAATAGGTTTATATTTTTTTATTTTAGTTAGTAGTAAAAACAAATCTTTTTACTAGATTAATCACTGTAATTTCTTAAATTAAAGTCTGACGGTAAACTTAAGGGCAAGTTATTTATATAATGTTCTTACTCGTTATGTTATATTTCTAGTGACCCGTCCCAGCTTACTTAATGACTTAGTTAATAAAATATTGCAATTTTTTTTAAATTTTTGTTGATGTTAGATTGTCCAATGTTTTTGTAATATCTTGTATTTCCTGTGAAATACAATGGCAGCAGTCCAATGACAATTTATTAAGATGCCTCTCACATTTTGCATCTATCTCGCTCACACATTCATTTAGAAAAATGTGCTTCGATATTATTGTTGCGTAGAAATCATAATCTAACTGCACTAAACTTTATCCTAGCTCCATCACACTTTCATCACTTAAAATCATAATATACATTTTGATCAACAAAGTTTTTCGAGGTTTCAAAGTAAATGGATACGCTTTTATTCTTTATTAATGTTGTTATGGCCTAATGAGCCCTTCATTCTCATTTTTCTTAAAAGCTTGCACGTAGTTTGCAACGAGTAGGAAATATTATGTACAACCATTAATCAGAGTTCTTCTTACGTTTATAGACAGCTTTGACCAATTGAGAAGGAATTATAAAGAGTTGTAAACATTTGAAATAAATTGTATAAATACCACAGAATACTTGAAAATTACTCCAGAAGGTCATCAAAGCAATTCTGATTCCAAGGCAAAAATTTAAATAATTTATCAAAGTTTACAAAGAACATCAAAGGAATCCCAGCTTAGGGTCAATCTTACAAGAAAGACTAGATTGATTAATAAAATAGAAACACAAATAAAACAAAACAACACTTTTTTTGATACGCGGTTAAAATTGCGTAGAACAGGACGTGGAATAGGACCGTACCTGTTAATTAGTAAGTCATGTCAGTATTGGGTGTTCATAAGGATATTTAGATACTATCCGTATTCATAGATATAGGACTGAGACAGTTAGGACTGTTAGTGTGAGTTATTCCTGTTAGTAAATATTAGTAATGGTCCAGTTATTAATTGTTAATTTTTGCCCTATTCGTGGCTGGTCACTAGATTTCCAGGCCACGAATAGGGTTAATAAGGTTATCTGGAAGAGATCGCTCTATAGCGATAAGACCGCCTTTTGTACTGTGTCTTCTGTTTATATTACTTGCTGTAATTACT
>DWLO01003713.1:0-10708 GCA_018245335.1 Dalla quadristriga | reverse complement strand
GTAACTGTTTTTTTGATGTTGAAATTATTTTGTTACTAGCTTTAATTTGTACATCAGTGCTATAAAATATCGTATTCACCATAGAATAACAAACAAATTATAGTAAATGGCATTAAAGGGACACTCCACGCCATATAGCAGTCCATTTTTATCTACTATATGATTATTTTAATTAAGGGAGCACACTTTTTACTGGGAATCTTGGATATCTCCGAGTATCTGCCCTGGTAGTGAAAGAGTCTACTATACTCTAACCTATGGAATCGTAAAGAAATAAATATAAATACTCTATCTACGAAATTGATAAAATGGAGGAGTCCTTGGGTTCATTGCACTACCACTTTTGCAGGAGAAACTAATTTGCTCCGGATCACGGTACTTTGCCGGTACCGAGGTAATTCTTCGTATTGATCTGTGGTTGAACTCTTCCAGCTCTCTACTCTATTCGGTGACGCTGTAGGGACTTAGACCATATAGCCTGTAAGGACCAACAGCATCTGTCCATTCGAAAAAAAAAACCTCTATCGTTCTGTCACTTTCATGTCACAAGTGAATGTCATTAACGTCACGTCATCTTTATGTAATTGTCTCAATTTTACGCGCCAAAATTTATGTTTGTGACTTGATCGGTTGAGTGACTTCGTGTGATTATAATAATCAATTGGAATTGATTTGTTTATCCGTCTTCATCTTGGTTATTTCTGAAAAAATAACCGATTTAGTTAAACTTCCTACGATAAGACTTCAAAGTTTGCTTTGCATTGTGATCATGGAAGGTTTCGACGACCCGGGAGTATTTTTCTCCGACAATTTCGGTGTAGAAGAAAACGAGTCTCAGCAACAGGCTAACCTACAAAATGTTAAAAAGAAGTTCAAAGAATTCATTCGCCAATTTCATACTGGTAATTTCAATTTTAAATACAGGTAAATGAATTTATTTGTATGTATTTTGAAACTTCTGCCTACTAGTAGGTTACTATTGGATTTAAGTTAATATGTTTGTATATGTCGTTTTCAGGGATGCTCTTAAGCGTAATTACAACTTGAGTCAATATTGGGTTGAAATAAATATTGAAGATTTGTCAAGTTTTGATGAAATGCTAGCAGAGCAGTTGTATAAGAAACCTACAGAACATTTGCCTATATTAGAGGAAGCAGCTAAAGAGGTTTTGCTATATTGTATTTATTTCTTTTGAATATGATTATAATAAATGACTGACTTCGCTATTATGGAAGGCAACTAACTATTCAGCACCTTTATTTAGATGTCACCTATGATTGGTTATAAAGCTGAGTTTTATTTATTATCCTTATGTACTGCATTATATAAAGTAGTGAATGTGGTTACTAAATGCTTTTCAGTTGGCAGATGAGCTCACTGCACCAAGGCCTGAAGGGGAAGAGAAAGTTGAGGACATCCAAGTATTACTGACATCAGATGCACATGCCTCTAACTTGCGAGAATTAAAAGTAAGATTTCAGTGATATTATTTAAAAGAATATATTTTCCTATTTATTGGTTATTCTTTGTTGGCTTAGTATAAGAAAATTATTCCATCACTTGGCGCGGATTGGCGTGGGAATTAACCTCACCCCTGCCTACCTAAATGTTTCATGCTGAACTAAGCCAAATATGATGAACTCATTGTGAATCGCTATAAGACCTTTGTACCATATTTGATTCAATAAATTATTATGATTATGAACAAACACACTTTAACATTTATAATGTTAATATAATTAATGACTTTTTATGTGAAATAAAATAAAATTTTCTATTTCAGTCTGAAACTGTTTCTAGGCTAGTCAAAATACCAGGAATTGTCATATCTGCATCTGGGATTAAAGCAAAAGCTACAAAGATATCAATTCAGTGTCGGTCATGCAGGAATGTTATACCCAATTTACCTGTAAAGCCAGGCTTGGAGGGTTATGTAATGCCGAGGAAGTGTAATACGTAAGAACCTATTTGTATTTCCTTTTAAATCTTAATGTGACTGTTGCAATCTAATAACCTATCACTCCAATATATACTTTATTGCAATTGGACAGCTGAGAATTATAGCAAAATCAGACATCATATTTTTATATTAT
The DNA here is from genome assembly GCA_018245335.1 of Dalla quadristriga. Classification (NCBI taxonomy): domain Eukaryota; kingdom Metazoa; phylum Arthropoda; class Insecta; order Lepidoptera; family Hesperiidae; genus Dalla; species Dalla quadristriga. Next base: position 8,614 of record DWLO01003713.1, on the reverse strand, counting down.
TCCAGGGAACAAGCTGGTCGTCCAAAATGTCCCTTAGATCCATACTTCATAATTCCAGATAAATGCAAGTGTATAGACTATCAGGTATGAGCCTCACCTAAAATTTAATATAAGAAAACTTATTCTTTCACTTAACTTACCTTGGAAGTTAAAAGTAGGAACAAAAACAGGTGCAATAATTATTTCATTTAATCAAATAACCATTTAATTCAGACCTATTGTCCCAACATTTATGTGTATAATTGTGCCTACACCTATCTCTCTCTATGAGTTTGACGTATATAACGTAGCTCACATAGTTCTGGAATGTTTTCATACACTTACGGTTGTTATAGGTTGTTGCGTAAACTCATGTATGAAAAGTTACGAAAGCTAAGTGCCCGTGTCCGTGCTAGATGCCATCCATAATGGAGAACTCTTAGGCATGAAGAGGTTTTCCGACAATGTTTTCCCTGACTATTAAAGCGAGTGACATTTATGTAGTTAAAATAAATATTAATAGTCATCAATTCTGAAAAGTTTTTCCCTCGCCATTAAAGCAAGTGACATTTAATTATTTCAAATAAATATTGCTACTCATCCACTCCTGCATATACCTAGCGCGTAACGCGTTACTATTTCGTAACCAATATTTTGTTCTACCCAAAGAAGTTTACATGCGATGGGTGTAGGTGCTGAAGCTGCAAGAGGCGCCGGAGTCGATCCCGCAGGGCGAGATGCCGCGCCACCTCACGGTGTACTGCGAGCGCGTGCTGTGCGAGCGCGTGGCCCCCGGCGCGCGCGTCACCGTGCTCGGCATCTACTCCATCAAGAAGATCGCTAAGATTGGGGTACATAATACAACATCAACATATTCAACTGTAAAAGGGGTGTGTCTGGTGGCTGGTTTAGCAACCCCTTTTAAGTATGATATGACTCGTAGCGTAGTGGTGGTTGGTTTTGCAATAAGAAGCAAAGAGCGAGAAGGATATATAATTATATTACTTTAATGGAGTCACAATAATGGTATACTAAGTTGATAATTGTAGACTGGTAAAATGGTACTGTAGTACCAGTAACTTTCCGACCGGAATACGATTGTTGAGGCAGAAATGGGTGTTCCACTAGAACCGCCCCGGGCGAACCGTATAAATGTTCTACCACCCGGTAAATAAATAAAAAAAACGCTGCTATAAATCCTACCTACATTATATATATCAAAGAAATAATCTAAATGTATATTGCAGAGAGAAGGGCGCGACAAAGGTTCTGTGGGCGTGCGGTCATCCTACCTGCGTGCGGTGGGGCTCTCCGCAGAGGAGGGCGTAACGGGCGGGCTGCGCCCCTTTACCGCGGAGGAAGAGGAGCAGTTTCGGCGCCTCGCCGCCGCGCCCGACGTCTACGAGCGCGTCGCCAAGTCTATAGCGCCCAGCGTGTTCGGCGCCGTCGATATGAAGAAGGCTATCGCGTGCTTGCTCTTTGGAGGTATATAATCCTTTAATGTGAATGTTTTGAGTGTCATTCTGTTGGTGTGTCTAATTAAAAAACTAAAAACTTCCAACACACGGGTAGGCCACTAACTAATCCGCATTGGAGCATTGTGGTAGAGTACGGCCCTGGCTTCCTCAGTTGCAAGGAGAGACCCGTCCCCGCAGTGGTCTACTATGGGTTGCTTGTACCAGTGCGGGAAGGCCGCTAAGTAAAGACGTACGCCTCCGACTGCTCTCGGTGAACTGTTTGATCTGTGAAGTAGCTTGTACTATTTACATCGACGTGTTCCAGGTTCCCGCAAGCGGCTCCCCGACGGGCTGGCCCGCCGCGGGGACATCAACATCCTGCTGCTGGGCGACCCGGGAACGGCCAAATCGCAGCTGCTCAAGTTCGTGGAGAAAGTGGCGCCCATCGGCGTGTACACGTCGGGCAAGGGCTCCAGCGCCGCCGGACTCACCGCCTCTGTAATCCGCGACCCGGGAAGCGTGAGTGCACTGTGACTTTGTGATGAATGTCACAAACAAGCCCACAGTACCACCATTCACGCGTCATATGGACATCTGTGGAAAACCTCGAATAGGACTGCGAGGAACTGTTAGTTAGTTAGTCCCTGTTAGTATTAGGTAATACCAATATTTAAAATCTTTTAAACTTAGTATAGTGTCATCGCGACTATCCCGCAACTAAAGGGAAAGTTTTTCTATTATTAGGTTTTTTTTCTTTCTTTTCTAAATCTGCTCGTTTGTACATGAGGTGTTTGCCTTTAAAGTTTGTATAGTTAGTCGATAAGTAAATATAAGTAAAAAAAATTATATGGTAGTATAATAACTACTGGCAGAGCTTAATAAATAAAAATAAAATTATTTAGTGTTCGTTAGTAATAGACTGTAAGTGTATGTTAGTCCTGTTAGTAAATGTTCGTAATCGTCCTGTTGGTAATCGTTATTTCTCCTATTTGAGGCTGGTCACAAATGCGTTGCTATCCCTGAAGACTGAGGTGGTCCTCTCGTATAAGTGTAACCGGCATGCACACCTTTCCAACCGGAATACAATTGATAATAAAAAAATAAAAAATAAAAATCGCTTGAATTGGCAGCGCAACTTCGTGATGGAGGGCGGCGCGATGGTACTGGCGGACGGCGGAGTGGTGTGCATCGACGAATTCGACAAGATGCGCGAGGACGACCGCGTGGCCATCCATGAGGCCATGGAGCAGCAGACCATCTCGATCGCCAAGGTAGGCCAACATTATTACGCACCTCGGCAGTTGAATGGCCAGTGTTACGTTGGGTCCGAAACGTGTCGGCAAAAGTAGGCATCGTGCTACGAAATCTCATCTACTGTGTTGCAAAAATGCTCAAAGTGCTCGATCACTAGCTGGAGCATCACAAGTTTTTTTCTGACCCACGCGTGGTATCGATGGAGGCGTTGTGTCTGCGATGAAGTCTTTAGTAATTTTGTTTTTCGGGATACATTGTATTAGTTGTACAACTGACTGGCTAATCTTGCACTTTGTTTTGCTGAATAAAAGCAGTATATTGTTTTTTTCTTTAGATTGAATGAATTTTAATCAACTGATAAATCATTTCAGGCGGGCATCACTACAACTCTGAACTCTCGGTGCTCAGTCTTGGCAGCGGCTAACTCGGTTTTCGGCCGATGGGATGACACGAAGGCGGATGATAACATCGATTTTATGCCAACAATCCTTTCCAGATTCGACATGATATTTATTGTGAAGGACGAGCATGATCAAAACAGAGACATAGTAAGTGTTTTTGTGTAACAATAACTCTTATTGTTCACTTTTTTTGTTCGCTGGGCTCATTCATGTAGCTAATTTCAATGTATGTAGCAAAGTGAAAAAGGACTTGTTCACAACAAAGTTTCCAACAGCTTGTTTTATATACGTGTTGTCATCAGACAGAAGCAGAGGAAGAAGCTCATAATGATGAGTTTCTTTCTCCGCTTCTTTGATCATGGAAAACATCATTTTGGTGTACAATATTTGCTTGTGTATCAATAGCCAACAATAAAGGTTACCACGAAGTTTAGTTCTATGTTCTGCAATTGACACATAGCATAAGTGGGATACACGTCAAGTTGCTACTTCAATAGAATCTCTGAAAAAATCGGAAAGACCGGTATTTGCAGCCTTTGCGTAAAATAAAATCCACATTCCCTATTATTTTTCTTTTTTTTCACAAACGCTTGCACGCACACCCCTGCACTAGGATTTCTAGCGGGTTGCGGACACATACAGAAAACAATTCAATTCAACGACCAAGACCCGAGTACAAACATTAACCTGCCAAATAAATGTTTGCCCCGGCCGGGGATTTCGATCTTCGGGACTCCAGGAGCCATAGTCAGGGTCACTGAACAACGTGCCCATTTCCCTGCCACCAGACACTAGCGAAGCACATCATCTCAGTGCACATGGGCGGCAACAGCCTCGAGCGCGAGGCGGCGGCGGGCGAGCTTCCGCTGGCGATGCTGCGGCGCTACGCGGCGTACTGTCGCGCGCGCTGCGGCCCGCGCCTCTCCGCCGCCGCCGCCGAGCGCCTGCGCGCGCGCTACGTGCTCATGCGGACGGGCGCCAGCGCGCACGAGCGGCTTGCAGATAAGCGGCTGTCCATACCCATTACAGTCAGGTGTGTTGGAGATATTTGATTTGATATATGCTTTGATGAGCACAGTTTGCCCAGTAATGCGGTACTGAGAATCACAGATCACCACTAAAAAGGGGTTAGGGTCATAGACCATCACCCATTGTCCATCACACTGGCCACGTTTAGGATGGCAGAGCTGGTTGGTTTGTAGATTTTTTTATATAATTTTCATTTGAATGTATTAAGCTAGGGATTGTAACCATGAATCCCCAGATGGCAGTGGCAATATTTCGATTTAATACACAATATCAAATGTCGTGGGCCAACATCACAACTCATCACTGGCTCAATACTGAGCACAGGTCTCTCGGAATTAGGAAGGCTTAGGGCTTAATCCATAATAAAAATAATTGTTTTATGGGGAAAATAACAAAAATTTAAGTGAACGGAGTTTATTATTTTCTTTCCAGGCAACTGGAAGCTGTTGTACGTATATCAGAGTCGTTGGTTAAGATGCAGATGCAACCGTTCGCTACAGAGTCGCATGTAACAGAAGCTCTCCGGCTGTTCCAGGTTTCCACATTAGATGCGGCAATGACTGGTAGCTTAGCAGGTAATAAAAATTATGTACAGAAATTCAATTTAAATAAGACAATAAAATCCAGCATCTGAAAACTTACACTAGTTCTACACGAATGTAGAAATTTGCGCTCAAAGTGGCAGAAACTTTGTCTTAGACATGCATTAAAGTCATCATTGATGACTTAAATCTTGCAATGTCTTATTTAATAGATTATAATCACATACAATAGCCTGCTCATGTAAGGAACAGGCTTCATTCCCAACGACAGAAAATTTAAGGACTAAAGGTTAAAGTGTACTAGCTGTTGCCCACAACTTCGTCCGCGTTATATTTATGATCAAAAATCTGGTTTCAGAGTATTCTGGTTCACTGTGACTCAAACTATCTCAACCAAGTTCTATGAAGATTGGTTGTATGGTTTTTGCCGTGAAGGTGTATTAAACAAACAAATTTTCGCATTTATAATATTGGTAAGATAAATAAGAAGTAAGATTTTATTTCTCATGTTTAGCAATAATTTTATTTGCCATTACAGGCGCAGAAGGTTTCACAACCGAAGAAGATCACGAAATGCTCTCTAGAATAGAAAAGCAATTGAAGCGCAGGTTCGCAGTCGGATCTCAAGTGTCCGAGCAGACTATCATTCAAGACTTCCTGCGCCAGAAGTACCCGGAGAGAGCCATTCAGAAGGTCGTCCACACTATGATAAGACGGGGCGAGTTGCAGCATCGCTTGCAGAGGAAAATGCTTTACAGACTTTCCTAAACAATTTCATTGACTCTGATTCTATCAGTTTTCTTATTCTAAGTATAGTTAAAAAATAAATACATTTAAGATTTTAAATAATAAACAGTACATTTTTCATAAATCACTTTTAATTTACTACATTTTAATAAAGTTAAACAATTAATACCATTAAATATCACGTCTTTTATGACAAGATCATTAATGATCAAAATCGGCATTTCAAACGCAGACTCATGGCACTAGTAATCACAACAAGCACATTTTTTAATATAAGGAATTAAGCTAGGATAATACTCGTTGGTACGTTTCAGTTTTACTGATCGTCCGCTAACCTACAGTAGTTGCCTTAAGCATATTTAAATAAAACGTTTACCGTAGTCCAGAATAAATAAAGTTTGAATGATAGCAAATCGTGAGCTAATCCTTAGTGGTGTCGAGATTGAGCAGCTTGAACGGGTACTCTGGATGCTTCTCGACACCTTTCCAGAATAAGAAATTAAATATACGGCCGTCCTCCCCCTTGTCTAACTTTTTTAAACAATTTATTTCCGCAGGTAGCAATTCAAAGTCATATATATCCGAGTTCTCCTAGAAACAAGTAGATTCATGAAATATCAGCATCATCCATCAGCATGGACCATTCATAATTTACTGATTACTATTAAAATACCTTCAGCCTGTTCTCACTGGTACTTTTCGGAATAACAATGACTTTCTGTTGCACCAAGAAGCGCAGTAGCACTTGCGCCGGCGTCTTTCCGTGACTCCTAGCTATATCCTTTACTTCTGGGTGACCTAATAAATCCGGAAAAACATCGGGGCTGAAATGGACATATAAAATTCCTCGTCTTATTAAAGATCGGACCAAATGCAATGAATATCTAAGTTGTGCTAAAACATGGTGTTGCAGGCGACATTCACTAGTATTTTAATAAGGGTACTGAGATTCAACAAAGTACATAGTAATTTACTTTATAGCCAGAAGGACTATAACAGGCAGGTTGGGGCACATCAATTACTTAAAGAAGCACTTCCATTGGGACTGTTCATGTTTGGAACCATTACACTAAAGTAATATTAAATTAATTACATTTTATTTGTAAATATTAGACGTTCCTCGAGTTCCGCTACTACTATTTACTGCCGGAACCCAGCAACAGTAAAAACTAAAATGGAGTGGTCGCTTTGGCCCTTCGAGCCGGATCAATACAATACCCTAGTGGTAACGTCAGAATATGTAAATTGAATACTACCTAGACAAATTAGCGAGCGCCATAGATTCAAAACTTGAAAACGTAATTGCATGTAATCCGGTCAACAAATTGTGCACGAGTACAAAACTGGTCTAAGATCTTACCTGTAATTATATTTATTGACAAAATGTTCCTTTGCCCCGGGGCTGCCCAAGGGCGCATACGCCGTAACTACAATATCGTGTTCCATGCAAAACTTTCTGAGGTCCAATTGTTGAAAATATGCATGTAGTTCAACTTGCAGAACTTGGGGCTTGATGGTAGCAGAGTTTATAATTTTCAATATCTGTGCTTCATTAAAATTGGACAACCCCAGGTTGCGAATTAGCCCCTCCCTCTGACATTCTTCCATCGCCTTGAAATTGAAAAGATATACGAATTGAATTAAATGATCCCTGCGAATCATGAGCACTCCTGTTCGGGCAAGCATGCAATCTCAAGCAAAATAGTGCAAGTCTGTAATTTTATAAAATCGAACATGATAGCCATCATAGGAATAATTTGGAACATTTTGACAAATTTGTAATACATAATAATATTCATATACAAAAGTTACAATAGATCAGGTGCGGAGGTGGTACCTAGTTGGTCGACCTGTGAAAAGGCTCTACCATATTATAATAGGTTATATATATTCTTATATCTTAGAGTAGATTATACATGAATATACGCACCTTCCACGTGCTGACATGGTCCGTCTCCATATCGATGTCATAGTCGCCATTGGCCTTTACGACCGGCGTCAGCGTCTCCGCGTCGCAATGGAAGCCGAAGGGCACGTGGATCAAGTACAGGTCCACATATTGCATCTGCAGGCGGCTGAGTTGTAAGTGTAAAAACCGCCTTACGTCCGCCGCCCGGTTGCCCACGTGGGGGAGCTGGAATTGTGAAGAGATCAACAAAAGGGTTCAATTCCGCGAGGGTTCTGCAAAGGACTATTTTTGTAGTTATATGTTTAGCATATTTTACCTTAGTAGTAATGAATAAATCCTTTCTTGATCCTTTCCCATCTTGAATCCAGCGTTTAATAGCATTGCCTATAGCCTCCTCGTTGTTGTAATTGAACGCTGTGTCTATATGACGATATCCTAAGTCTAATGCCTTATACACCGTGGTTTCTATAACTTCTGATGGAGCCTGGGAAATACGAATTGATTAAAAATAATTTACGATCCATAACGTAATAATTAAATAAACCAACCTGCCAAGTTCCTAAACCAAGAGTGGGCATTAAATCTGCGGTCTGAGAAAGCTTCGCGTACTTCATATTTCTTAAAATACGATAGCTACTAGTTTTACTGCCCTTCAATGACTCTGCTCGCAGCTGATGGTTCCCCTGGTTCGGCTTACAATAAAACTGACATTCGTAATTTTTTGGCAACGTTCCAACACAATTCGGGAATCAATCAATCTTTGAAATAGAATCAACTCAAATTTCATTAAATTAATTGTACCCAACGCGATACAACCACGTTTTCACGTTTCACCGTTTCTTGGTATGAAATTATTGATTTTTGTGATGTAATGGTGATTCGACCATTTGAAAATTCGCGGCCATCTTCTGTTCGGAAACAAAGTATACATACCATCAAATTAAATAACAATTGAAATAATAGGCAAGTAGCAAACTATATAGGTTTAATGTGTAAATTGTATAATGTAAGACCAGAATAATAATTATATAGTGGAATTTATACCTACCTGAACTGAAAATTCATTGTAAATTAATTTAATGTTTTTTCTATTGTTGGTTCTATCGGCCTTTGAAGCGTAACCCAGCCACGATGATGTTTTTGTTGCCGAGCTATAATGAAGTTTTGCTAAAGACCATAGAACTTTTATCAATATCAATTCCTAACTTTACATATAAAAATATTGTATTGTAATATTACATTGTATAGGTATATATATTACACATTGACAGATGTGCACCCCCCCCCCCCCCCCCC
>DWLO01003712.1:0-10710 GCA_018245335.1 Dalla quadristriga | reverse complement strand
TTCGCCGTGGTGGATGAGCGGGCGGAGGGGTGGGGGAGCATTTTGTATTTTTGTAAAGATTGCCCCACTTTTTTTTTTAACCCTTACACACACCTCCGCACACACATAGAAAACAGAACACAACTTAACGGCCAAGACCCGAGTACAAACATTTATCTGTCAAATAAAAGTCTGCCCCGGCCGGGGATCGAACCCGGGACCCTTGGCTCGTCAGACAGGGTCACTGACCAACGCGCCACCGAGTCGTCGAACATTTGTACATGCATGAATTCGTTTGTTGTAAAGCTACTTCAATAAAGGGATGGGCTACACAGAAAGGCTCGGTGGAGTATATTCCTCATCAAGGAAAAACAAATTTTGTTTCATAGATAGGATGGGATACATTGGTTAGGTTAGTGTTTGATACTTTGAGTAACGTTACAATAGAAGCGAAAAGAGGACAGGGCTAGATAATTCAATGTTGCCAACCTATCGGTTTTGACAGCTCAAGAATCTGGTTAAGTATATTAATTTCTCCGCAACACACGAAATAAACAAATACACAAAAATTATAAAATGTCTCTAGGTACAGACGCAGTGACGGGCGCAGCCCTGCCTCCGCACCGTGCGAGGGCGAGGACTCCCCCGACAGCCCTTCGGATGAGTCCTCTCGCCTCCACTCGTTCTTCGAGCGGCTAGGCCTTGAATCGCGTCAGTTTGACGCCCTCATCCTAGACGCGCCTTCCGACAGCCCCGTGTTCTTCTCGTCTGCTTCTACCGTGGATTCCAACCAGCTGGCCAACGCTGCCGACTATACGGTATGTCCAACACATAAATCATATCATTCCTCAACTTCCAACAATAACAACCGCTCAGTGGGAAGTCGCTCTTTTTCACCAAATTGGTGACCCCAACGTGATACTATCCTATAACACACGCTAGGTGTGTGTTCTCTCTTAGACTCCAAATTGGTGACCCCGATGTGACATGGTAAAAATTTACGGAGGCTCAGAGGAGTGAACCGTGTCACGCCTACTGCATGCCGCTAATAAGTTATGCCCATATACTGTTATATAGGATAATATCTTAAATTAATATAATATTAAAGAAAATAACTATTAGTACACTATTAACTATAACTATTAGTTGAATAACTATTAGTCACATTGTTTTCCAGTCATCAATTTGCTAACAGGTTAAAAACAAACACCCATGCGAATCAATATAAGTAATGTAGGTAAGTATTGTAAATCGATAATTCTATTATTATAAGGACTTAAAATTGGATCGCAACACTACTGCCAGTGGTCTTGGATTCCATATGTCTTGACGACTACTGTTAGGAATTGGCCTTCCCAACAAGAAAATGTGTCCACACTTATAATGAAAACAAAGCCACTTTTAGTAAAGACAGAAAGAAAGAAAGATGTATTTATTTACCATAAAAGGATACAAAACATACTGAACACTAACATAAAATGAAAAATATAAGTGCTGAGTAACAATTTTAAATGTATGTAGGAAATGTACGTTTTAATCCCCTACGGTGAAAAAGTCTCCACTCAGCATAAGCATAACAAATTACATTAAAACTTCATAGATAGATGGATAGAATACACGAAGTAATTGGAGCCACAGCAGCATTTTACATAAAAGACAGTACAAAATTCGGTCTTATCGCTATAGATAAAGATAGGTTTTGTTTATCGTGCCATAATAAGGTGTTTACAAGGAATTGGTCAGTCATTTCTAGATCAGAGACGAATTGCATGTTATCTATGAATGTTTTATGTTTTTTTTCTTGTTGTGACGTTTCTGAAGTGTATAATTACTAATGACTTATGATGAAATGAAGAGATTTTGAATTTGAATTTGAATTGGAGCGATCTCTTCCAGACAACCGACACATCAACTTCATCTTTCTTCATCTACAGGTCCAAGGCCCAGGCGTCCAGAAACAGATCTACCGCAACACAGAGCCCCCTAGCGTCGTCGAACGCAACGCGCGCATCATCAAATGGCTCTGTCAGTGCCGCAAGACACAAATGCAGCAGCCCCAGTGAGAACCACGGCGTGCGAACGAGACAAGCAATTATATGAACGATGCGTGTGAAAGAGACAAGTAATCATATGTACGATTATTGTTGATTATGTCGCACGCTTAATGATATACAAACCTAATAAGACATAGGCTCGAATTGAGTTATACTCACAGGCTTCTGTTGACATCATCTATGATTTCCAATTGAAATAACAACGAAATTCGCCTTCTTTGTTGACACAGCGTAACATGGGTCTCTTTCATTAGAATCTGTTCTTGCAACAAAACTACAAGCATGTTTTTAGGTTTTTCTCATAAATCTACTTTTTTGAATTACCAGGCTTAACTCAAAAAAGTATATTTTAATGTAGGGTGCGATGTATTTATAACCTTCCATGCGGTTTGTTCACAGTGATTATTATTGCACGATGGCAGCCGAGTGTAGCCGGAAATAATCGAACGCAGTCTTATTTTATTACTCGTTCGGCCTGTTAATATTATGTGCATACTTTTTATTTGAAGTTTTCGTCGTGTATAACGGCCTCTTTAACTCTTTGGGGCAAGGGGCCAAAGGTATAAAATATATTCACGCTTTCAGGTTACTCTCAGAGACGTATATTAGAATTTGATGACTGATTAAATCTACAGTATCTCTATCTCTGTTTATTGAATAGTGATAGAAAGGGACAGAGAGTATAACCAATAATTAAGTTTGTTCGACGTCTCTGAAATGAGTTAATCCTGTTTGTGTTTGCAGAAGAAACTAGAATGAAAAATTTGTTTATTTAAAAAATACCTTGAACCATGAATATTAGACATTGAAGAGTACAAAGATATAATTGATCTGCCAACTTAAGTGCAACAACTTTGAAAAGTGCTGTCAGAGCAATGAAACCTGTGTTGTATTCAGCCAATAATAATTTCTGTGAACGTATCGTTGAAAATTTTAAAGTAATGATTACATACATTGTTAATATGTCAAATATCGCAAGAATTTAACCTAAAATGTCGGTTCAAACTAAGATTTTTAAAATGTCAACATATTGTGAACTACCTCAGTGAAAGTCTAAAACGTTTAAAAGGTTCATTATTCTAAAACTAGTATTTAAATCCATATCGCACAGATGCGGCATGACTTAGAAACGGCTAGAGAAGCTTAAAACGCTTAGTTGTTAGTAATAATTAAATGAAGATTAAAGTTGGATCAGTAAAATAATTTAAATAAGTTTGTATTGAATTGAGGTGAGGTTTTAAACACGTTAAATAATGTTGAAAAATTGAACATCGTTAAAGAATTTATAATTCTAATTTAATATTCATATCCCGATTTAACTTCAAGCCAGTTTACGGCCATTATTTATTGTTTCTCGAATCTTTTTTGGCAAACAATTTGTTTTGTAAGAACCTAATATTTTTTTAAATTTAAAAACCTGTTTAAAAGAATTTATGTAGTTTGAACATTTTCGTCTGCACTTTTATGATGAAAATCCTATGCATATTATTGAACTGTCATTTTGACAACAAAATTTTTTTGTACTTAAGAACGATTTTTTCTAATTTAAAAACTTATATTAAAAATTTAAGTAGTTTGAAAATTTACTTCTGGAATTTTATGATGAAAATTCTTGGCAGATTTATTGAAAATAACTTTCAAAATCAATTGTTGTTTGTAAAAAAAATTGTGAACATTTTATGAAAGTTTCAAGTAGAAATAGATTTATAACATTTTCTTACTTATCCATAAATGTATCCTATCGAGAAGTTTAATCGCATATTATTAGTTTATCATGTTAAACTATCCGGTGTTACCATACATTTCGTTCATCAAGGGAGTCCGGGAAAAATATTGTACAATTTAACTCTATAAATTTAGCACCAAGCCCATGTCATGTGGAAGCTTTCCTAGTCACTCCTAGTAATAAATAACAATAAAATATTAATATAAAACTTATGAGATCTTATAAGCCCACGAAATAAATAATGAAGGCGAAACTATTTATGTTATATACTTACTGACTGAATTGAGTCTTTTCTCGTAAACTTAAATTATTATGGTCAGTAAAATGATGTTGTAAATCTGTTCTTTGCAGAATCCTTACTGATATTATAAATGTGAAAGTGTGACTGTTTGTTTGTTGGTTTGTCCTTCTTTCACGCTGCGACAGAGCAACGGATTGACGTGATTATTTGCATAGTGTTAGTTTATGAGCCGAAGAGTGACATTAGGCTACTTTTTATCTCGGGAATAATGCACGGTTCATATGGCAATTAAGGAAATAGGGGAATTTTTCGCGAATGGAGCCGCGGGCAAAACCTCATATTGTATAATTATATCGACCTAAACTAGAGCTATTTACTGCCTAAGGTAAGTTTTTTCGCGATAAAAATGTTCTAAAATAATATTAAGCTTTTTACGATCTTAGTGTATTTCCTAGTTTGATAACGCAATTACCGACCGCTGGTATCTTGTTCATTAGATTAGACTACAGTACATAACATATAAGCGTAAGTAAATATTTAGTTAGAAAATGTGATAATAATCAACAATGGCACTAACAAAACATCGTGTCCTATCCTCAGATCAGTAAAAAAAGTTTCGACGCAAATAACGCAACCATATTTTTTTGCTTAATATAGACACACTAGCTTTACATGTGAAAATACAATAAGAAGTTCAGACAGAATTACGTGTAACTTTGTTCAGCTATAATGTTGATACTTATTTCAAGGCTTTCCAACTAAAGTTATATCGTTATATTTCCGTCGAATGGATTATGCCATAGTTACCGTGTTGATTTGAGTTCAGGATGTCTGTTTTGTTCCATCATGGCCTTAATTCAACATTATAGCTCGATTTCACCTTAACGTTTTTATTGGCCTGAGGTCCTTCCTATCTTAAAACAGTAGCTTTACAATAACTGAGAGTAAAATCGAGTAAGTAATTGACAAATGAGAATCGGTAGTTATGGTGTTACACTGACCACACGTTCGATCTTGCCTGCGCGCTTACATGTACAGTACATAACTGTACAGAACATAACTGTACATAGCCAATAAAACTGTCTCCCGCACAAACTCAAAAGCAACATAATTGCTGAAGATTCAACTCTGCGGTTTAGTTTCGTTTTCGTGAGCATACAAGTCCCGTGTGTTCCGCCTTTTGTTATAAATTATAACCGAGCAGTTGGCCCGCCCAGGCAAGATAGTGCGTGTATCCGGAGGGTTAGACAATACGAATAAATCGTTTAACTTGTAACTCAAAATGATCTGAAATATGTTACAAGTATAACGTATTTTTCGCATTGTATCTAAGTACAAGTCGTGAGCTTAGTCTTAGTAAGGAATTATTTGGGTCTGAAATATTTTTGGTAGATTGGCATACTATTGTTATTTTATAGAATTTGAAAACCCATAACATTCTGTCAATGGGGTCCCAAGATATTCGTGAAGAATTCTGTGATGATTGCGATCATAACATTCTACTATCATAATACCTACACCCCGGTTTTCTCGTGATACAATAAGCTCTACAAAAAAACTTTCAAAAGTCAGCAACTCTGACAAACCAAAAATAACGATAATTGAACATTCTTAAACAAAATATTGAAGACTTAAATATGTCGATTATGTGTTATGCCGTTTTCAACAGTACAATCAATATACAGATTGAATAGATTTATATTTGATTAAATTTAAAAAAAAATGTTCCTCCTATGGATTTGTCATCAGTCTAGCCTTGATATTATGATATTATCTATGAATATAGGTAGTTTAATATAAGAAAATGATGCTAGTGATTTAAGTACATAATCTCTTGATTAAGAGAACGGATTATGTTTCGCTTAATATATAATTTTCAGTTTCATTTGTCTTGTGCCAACAATTGTTTTTAGGGCTTATATTATGGATGCTATGACCTACATAACATTGCATGAATAAAATTGTCTCGCTAAAAAGCACGAGGACACATTTGTTAACTAATACTGGACATAAAGGCTAAGTGCAATCCCATTCTTGTCATTACTAATTAATGAATTTGAATAAGCACAATCTGTAGGTATATAAATATTGTATTTTTATATTATTAAGATGACAATGCACAGTTCATTTGGAAGCGTCATCTCATTTCATTTATATTTAGATTTTAATGAGCATATATTATATTATATTGCATTGCCAAAGTTATCCGAAAATAATGTTGATGAAACTACAGGAGCTCCTGTAATTAGGACGTCAAACTTATGGACGCAAACTAAGAACTTAATAATGACTTGTGGACAATATTACAAAATCGAAAGAAGTTATAAGTTATTATAATTATATAAAATCATAATAATTAGTTACTAATATTACCGAAGTATAACGCAACAACTAAAATGTATTTTAGTATTTGGACAGTTCTTATCTCAGAATTATATCTGATTATCGTAAAATAGATCTCAAAATATAAAGTATAAGGTCAATAATATTTCTCTTACTTTCTTTATCTTTGGAATGTTATGCCAAATACAGCAATTGTTTATGTAGATTATTAAGCCAAGTTGTATTGGATTTTATACAAAAGTTTTATATATTAAACTTTACTCATTACTTATTCCAATAGTAGAACTTAGACACATTTTCGTTTCTATTAGATTCCTTATAGGCATTTAAACACTCTAAAAGACTGCCATTTATTTTCCAATTTGTTGTATGTTCTGTGATATTAATCAAATTGATGAAGCGTGTATGTTTTCTTGGGATGTAAACTTTTGTCGTATCATATCAAAGAGAGAGTATGTATACCTTTTATGTTTACCATACTAATCTTAATGAACTTTTGATATGATGAACTGTTTAGTCGTCTGTAAAGTCTTGTATTAACTCTATTGCTTTCGCTCTGATGTCTTTCAGAGACATCTGGTGCCTAATCCAAATGAGAGGAGTCCTTCTGACGAATTTTACACAGAATACGTAGTTGTAGTAATATAATTGGTTTATTACTTGATTGCAATTCTTTTACTTTCCACAGTAAGGTATGGCTTTATTCTCATAACAGAGAATAATTGCGGCACTCTTATTTGCTTTAATATGGAAAAGTTAAGGCAAAAAGGAACATACATTTGACTTGTCTCGAGATCTCATGCACCGCTTCACAAACCATTTTAATAAGTTAGAGTTATAGTTACTCCTAACTTATCATAATTTTGTTCATTAATCTTTGGAGTGTGTACTAATGATAATTACTGTAATAATATATCTCTTATTTAATGTTTAATATGAATAATTCGTAAGTAATAATATTTGTATGATATTTTAGGTTTGTTATTTGTTAGGTATTATCTATAGAATAAATGAAATATAAAATAAAACAGCTGATGCCTTACAATACATTTGAGGCTGAAGACTAACCAAATTACTGCATTCAAATGAAATGTTATCATTAAATAGTCGTTTTTGTTTGTATTAAGGTTAACAGTACGTGAATTGTAGGACAAAGCATTTAATTTTTATCTCTAATGCGTTTTGTACACTGGTTAGCGTTACAGTATTAGATTGTTTAGCATACGATGCTTCCATTATTTGTGTAAATAAGATTTACGTACATTGTTAGAGGTTTATCTTAAAAGAAAAATATATTGTGGTCTTGATAAATTTGCGTGATTTCATTTATAACTTGAAACCCTTTCCCTCTTATGATAAACAAAACATGTCATTGTTTTGGTGTCAGACATTATGCTATAGGTAAGCTTATAAGTTGGTCAGTTGACCAGTGGCCTGGCTCTTTGCATCTCAAACGTCCACGGCACTAAAACCTACAGTTCTTCGAAGTTGTTGTCAGGAGTCCATGGGCCGCAGTGGCTACAATGCATGGGCATTTGCTACTTCAAGAAAATTAAAAAACGTATTCGTGACGTGATACTGTATGCATCTTCCATATTACCAGTCAGGGAATAATCCCGGATAATTTTAATTTTCAACTGGGCAACTTTGAACAGACGTCAAACTTCAAACATTGTTGAAGTGGCAGAACAGAACATTTCGCATTGACAAAAATGTCAATTTCACGTCATATTACAAATTGCGTCCCGTCAAGCTTGTCTGATTTATAATAATAATTGTTTTTTTATAAATTAATTTATTTCAAACTGTTTTGATCTAGATTTTGTTAATAATAATTGCAACTTGAACTTTGTGACGTCGTGTAAACTTAAGATTGTTGAGTGTTCAAACCAAGCCTATCAGACATTGCGTAGTTCATTTTTATTGAAGTTGTGTCTGTGTTGAAAGTAAGAACAGGATGTGTATTGCGTCATAATTACGATTTAATTTGTAACTAGTAGTGTTGATTTCTTTCCGGATTTCTTATAGTTCAGTAACACATTTGCAAAAGACAAACTCGTGATATAAGTATTTAGTTAATTGTAAAGAGTTTCAAAAGTGCATGGCAGGAGTGTTCAAAAGGAAACACTCTAAATAATTTAATGATAATAGACGAGGAAAGCGACATGCCGCCTGTAAAGCGTGCCAGACGAGGTGTCAGCGACGCTGATGATGATAGTGATGATTACAGAAAGCGACGCGACAGGAATAATGAGGTATGTAATGTACCACAGTTGCATTAAATTATTTCATCATCTTTGCATGTCTGCTCACATCCTTATTACATATTTGGGGTACATTCATACATCCATGTACATGTGTGAAATGATTGGGTGTGATTAGTTGGGAACCTTCTATGGACCATGTCAACTCATCAACAAAACATCTAATAAGTTGACTAATTTGCTAGCTGCTGTTACATCACACAACCATGTCAACAACTCCCTGACTGCTTACATTTGCCTTTATAGATTACATGAAAGGTATTTATCTTAATGTTAAATAGGGAAATTGTCAGATTTGTGTGAGGAGTGAGTAAATTGCACTTGAACATACTCAAAGTTAGCATAATCAATTTTTTAAACTTAATTTTTTTTTTATCTAGCAGAAAATATATTATAATATTACTAATATTTGTTTCTCTTTGAATTTCACGGGTCCCAGATGTAACTAGAGCTGGATGTTTGGTAGGCTTCCTTGGGGACACAGATCCATCACCTAAAGACCCCTTTAAGACACTTTAATGTTTTGTGATATTGTGTTTGTGGTGGATACCACCATCGATCAATTATTATTATTTAAAAAGGAAAGTATCTAAGTAATTATATGATTTGTGTAAATTAAGTGATTCATTTTGTTTTAGGCAGTCAAGAAAAGCAGATACAAGTCAAAGCAGCGAACTCAAGAGACCTTTAGTAGAGTAAATAAATTGAAAGCCGAAAATCAGATGCTGGAAGAGAAAGTGAAGACTTTAACAAAGGATCTGGCATTTCTAAAGGAGCTTTTCCTGGAATATGCATCGAACTCGCAGAACCCTAAATTTGAGGGTATTGACCTAGAAAAGCTTTTAGAGGATGTGCAAGATGATAAGAAGGGTAGCAGTAGTTCTAAGTAATACCTAAAATAAGTTATTCAGGGTTAGTGAAAATAATTGCATTAAATGCACAAGTGAGATTAATTGTATGTGGAAAGGATAATTAAAATTTTTTCACCTCTGAAACTTTATTCAATTGCTGGTAAATGATAAATATGACATAAACCAATCTATATATTGACTTGTAACACATGAGTGGTGCTAGTTACAAAATGTTATTGTCACAAATTAAAATTGAAATTATTAATTCTTATTTATATAATTATTCCCCCTAAAGGTAGCAAATCCATTTGAGGTCAACCAAAAGTACAAATATATGTGTGGTGGTGATGATGTTTGAACAAAATATGTGATGTGTCAGACCAGAGCCATATCCATCCATGGACAGTTGGATTTTTGCTTTGCAGCGTGGCTCGTTTACTTATTTAATCAAAACAAATTGTACATGATCAAATTAATTTTGTTGCATTTATATTTGTTAAGTATTAAACTCTTAACATATTTCCAAGCAACTCAAAGTATATGTATGTCTTCTGTAAATCAAACCTGGTTAATGAATCAAACAATGCATTAACAGTTTAAAATATTTTATTAAGAAAAATTAAATTTACTTTTATTACATCACATTATATGAAGATGAGCAATTTAAATCTGTTGACTATGTGAATATAATCTTAATTTCCATCTATCTTTGTTTGCCTTTTATGAATAATATTATTTAATGACAAATATAACAATGGTTAAGTATATACAGAATTTTATTTACAATGTTCCATAATAAAACTGAATGCAACATGCCACATGGAATTTCAAAAATTTATATTGGGCCAGAATACATGATTAATAAATATATTCATTAGATAACACGTTAATGTGACTTGGCAATGATTTTTTACATATATAAACAACCGTATACCACTTAATGGTATGTTCATAACATAGTAACATTCGCCAATGGCCAATTGCAACACCAGGGCCATAATACTCTTCTTGAAGCACTGGTTGTCGTGGACAGAAGTACCTTGAATGGGAGCTCCCTCCCTCTTATTTCTCTTATATTTTATCATATAGAGACATGGTTGTCTGGAAGAGATCGCTTCAAGCGATAAGACTGCCCATTGTCTATGCCCTTCTGTTTTTGTGTTTTTAATGTATCTCGTGGTGTCAAATGGTGTACAATACAGAATTTTTGTATTGTATTGTATTGAGCTCGTTTCATAAACCACTTCCAAAC
>DWLO01003711.1:0-10710 GCA_018245335.1 Dalla quadristriga | reverse complement strand
GGAACCTCTTTCTCAATGTTTGAAAATCGACAATGGGTATTCCAACAAGATTCAGCGCCAGCTCATCGGGCAGCAAGCACACAAAACTGGCTGATCACTCATGGAATTGACTTCATCAGGCGCGACGAGTGGCCCTCTTTCAGCCCAGACTTACACCCATCCATCCATCCATCAGCCTTTAGAAGTCCACTGCTGGACATAGGCCACCCTAATCGAGGCCACTCCGACTGGTTCTGTGCCCTCTGAATCAAGTTTATCTGAGTTAATTTATGACCATTATCCGGGTTTAAAAGTATCCTATGACCTCCATGACCCAAACTATCTCACAACCAAATTCTATGAAGATCAGTTTTAGGGTTTAGCTGTGAAGCCATATCAAACTAACTAATGTTTGCATTTATAATATTAGTAAGATATAGAACAGGCAGTCATGTAACTGTTAATCACCTGTTTTAAAATCAAACATAATTTTATCATAATTTTTTATAGATAGGTTATGATAAAAATAATCTAATTTAATATCTTGTCAAATAAGATTAATGCATGAATCTATCCACCCACGACACACACAACACAAATACAAAAACCAATATGTATGTACAAAACAAGGTAACACCCATGTACCCATATGTGATGTACCCATAGACACAATAGTGAAGAAAATTTGTATTTACAACTTTCGCCAACCAAATTTGCCGGGATGAGAGCAAAGAGTAGATTAGGTATAAAAACGGATACAGAATCAATTGGCTCAAATATCCATCCTACAAAAGCTCCACATTCGAGACATACACATGTTTTCCAGTGGTAGCCAGGAAACCAGCTATCATCTTCCGCCCACTGAAAGTTTTTGTTTACAAATTAATATTTTACTATTTTTAACCTAATGATTGCCATTATACATATATTCCGAATTAATGGTCAACATTATTTCTTACCTCTCCTACCCCAAGACACGTTGAGTTGGTAGATGTTATTATGGGAAAATGAATGATAAAATCTTTAGACAACACCTGAACTAATATTTCGTCCTTATTAAATATAGTGTCATAAGATGAATAAAGAGCAACCGGACTCAATTTGGATATTATAGAGTCTGTAGTTAAAATATCACTGCCACAGCCACGACACAAAACAGAATCTGCAATCAGTAAAATCTTTTACCTTAATATTATTACTATAAAAAATCATGTTTTTGAAGTGTGGATTTTACACTTGTGAACATTTCACGCACAGTCACAGCTCAAAGTAAGTAGCTAAGACTAACAATACTAACCTGAGAACTTCTGAACTCCGAGGCTTGATTCAACTGCAAGACAACTTGAATCTTTTACAAGCAAAAATAGATACAAAACATACAACATTACAAATTTTAATAGAAAATAAAACCGGCCCCAACACAATTTTTGAATTTGCCACAAACGCTATGGACTTAACCTAGCGATAAATAAAGTTCTCTGTAACTTTATCTCACGGATTCTAAGGGACGACTCTTTTGTTTCTGTTCAACTGTCAGTCTGCATTGAAGCCATTTGGAGCTACATAATTCAACACCAATTTATTTGGAATAGTGCCGCTTTATGAATTCATGAAGAAAGTAATTTATTTAAGATATAAAGTAGAGACGGATTGATTGAACTTACCTTATCTAATTTACGTATTGTTTTGTATGTATGTATTGTATTGTACCATCGAGTAGTACCACAGACAAGTAGTACGTACGAAACTATATTCATATTTAAACGTCACTCACTTGACGATTGAAGTTGACGCACGCCACGTCAAACATTGCACAGACTATATATTTAGAGGTTTGGATGGTGGTTGGACATTTTGGATTTTTTCAATATTTTTTTTGGTTTTACAGGAAAAACCTACAAGTAACAAGCTTCTTCAATGAATAATTTTATACTTTCCATATGAACAACTGATCAAGTCGATATTCATCACAGAGTACTTTATAAATACTGAAAATATTTATGAGCTACTATCATATAATTAATTATTCTTTGTACTCAAAGCATTACAATTAGCTACCTAATTTATTTAAAGCGATATGCAATACAATAACAGAAAGGGGATTGATTATTCGAAAAAAATATGATAAACGAAACGTTTTATTCATTGATCAGTTTGGCTCGCGCGCGCATTTGCTACTGTCAAAGTTGTTTATCGATAGGTTAAATGTTTTATTATTTTTATTAAGTTTATTTTAACATTTTATAAGAAGTATAGTATATCGCGAATGCGTAATAATTTAATTGTATTGACATGATGTTCTCATAGCTATAATTGTTGACCAACTCGATTTGTCTTGGTGCTGTCAAAAAGTACGCGAATATTTTGTGGCTTGTGAATTTTGCATAATGTTATCACACGATGTATGAAGATGATAACATAACTTGTACCCCAAAGCGTTGCGCCCTGAGTGAGGTGACCAATGCGTCTAGTTACGTGTCTCCGACCGCTAACCTCAAGTTGTTGACTAATGTCGCCCTCCAATATCCCACGCCGCCGCCGAGCACGGTGCATCGGAAAGAAAAGTCTTTGCAAATACTTTGTGACAAGTAAGTTTTCTACTTGTAATAATTCTATTTAGTCGACAGGAGCAATTGTAACTACTTACCAGGAATACTTCCTTAAATATTTATGCTTGCCAAACTAAATATTAAAAAAATCATTTCAGATTTCTTGAACTATACCCTCTGCATGGTAATGGAACAGTGGAAATACAGTTGGACAGCACTGCAGCCCGGCTAGGGGTAGAGAAACGCCGCATGTATGACATCATTAACATTTTGGAGGCCATGCAGTGTGCCGTACATAAAAGGAAGAACACTTATCTGTGGCACGGAGGTGCAAGACTGAACTCTTTTTTAAAACTGCTAAAGAAGCAAGGCGAGACATTGAGGTTGTCTGAGGCTCTAAGGGGAAGGGCTCCTAAACCACCAGCACCCAAACACAAAACACTAGGAGTGTTGGCTCAAAGGTTTTTGATGCTTTTCTTAGTGGAGCCAGCAGTGAGTATACCATTGTTTTTTATTTTGTTATTTATTTTTTTTATTTGGCTTTCGTTTGGCTCCATGGCATCATGGCATGGCATTTCGTTTTTTTCATGATTTATTACCTGATTAGAATGATTTAAGCAATATGATTTTTATACCACTAAAATAATATATAGCATTGTAATTTTCAATGTCTCGTTTTTGTTCAAAAGTTGACCGAAGTTTAAAGGCTCCTGTAAAACTGGCTAAAATTGTAAATAGTGTGAAATTCAATTTAGGTTCATTTTGAAACAAAACAGAGAGACATTCACTTACAATGCTTCAATTCACATCATAAAAATCAAATCACATAGTTAATTCTAATTACATCAAAACACCTAAAAACTGCTGTTTTCTTATAGTTAACTATAAATTGCCATAGTCAATAGACTTTCAAAAATAATAATTTAATACTAAAAAAAAAAAAAATCAGAGCTATATGCACTCCTTATATATTATTATTCCAATAAGTATAATGCGTATTATAGTAATATATATGTAATAAATATACAGTGATGGATATTATTGCTAATGGGTCATTAAACTTGTTTTACAGAACACCCTAATAAACCTTGAGATGGCAGTTAGAGTCCTCATTGATACTAATAATAAAAATAAGGCAGCCCTGTCTCCAGAGCAGCTGGACCGTCAACACAAGTCCAAAGTGAGGAGGCTGTATGATATTGCCAATGTCTTCATTTCCATTGGTCTCATAGAAAAAGTATCTGGTAACTTAATATTAAAGAAACCCGTATTTAAGTATGTAGGGCCATATAAGATGAAAAAGTCTGATAAAGTGTCTTTGGCCACACCTTCGCCAGTGACACCACTCCCTATGCCAAATACTCAGCTCAGAGTCACACCATGTCAAGTATTTGCTGGTAGATCTAAAAGGAAATTGGAGTTCACAACACCAAACAGTAGTGCCGAGTTGAAGTTAGGCATAACTACACCACCACACACACCATCACACAAATGGGATGAAATCTTACTTGTGGCTGATATGGAACTGACTAGGATTAACAATAGTGTCCTGTTGTGACTTATTTAAATTATAGCTGTCCTGTGATAATTTAAAGCTCTAATACACACTGGCTCAGGACTACCAAAATTGTAGCACAGTTTGTAGCTACCTTTTAATAATGACTATACAAGGCCTTTGTATATTAGAGCTAAAAGATATTGCCACAGGATTTGAAGCATATTTAATACAATAATGTTTTTTTAGAAAAATGAAATTATTATGTGGACTTATGACTGATGACGTATTTTAAGCTTAAGACACATACATATTTGTCTTCCAGGGGATTTTAAGTGAAATGCAATAAACCTACAAAGTTATATCATTTAGTATGCTTGTTGAAATTATAATTCATTGTTGCTCAGAAGTTTATTTTTGTCTCGGACACTGAAGAGAAATTAGCAAATTATTCAGTGTCTTTTAATATTTATATAGTGCCTTTATATGGATTTTGTAGATTCCTATATTAATAAATCAATAATTTGTTAATGGCTATGAGGCCTATGTCCTTTGATTGAAAGAACAAAGTCCAAACAATTATAATAATATTTGTAGGCATCCTAGTTAAATCCTCTTTTGTAAGTAATATTACTATAGATTACCATGGTACAGGTAAGGAAAATTTAATTGAACTTACTTAACCAAAATTACTTAGTTCAGAAAAGTTTTGTTTCTCTCCCCCCATTCCTATGAGTTTATGAACAATAATTATTATTTACACTATACTTGTATGTATTAAAATAACAATATTTTACATGTTTCATATAATTTAATTTTATACTTATGAAGTACTGTTTAAAATTTAAATAATTATTATTATCATATTTTTTGGGTATTTGTTTAAACACCTGAAATGTTTCTTTGTTCCTGTTTTAGTCATTCTGTGTGTTAAGAACATGGTTATAGCCAATTATCTATGTTATGTTACGGTAATAGCTATTGAGTGCTCTATATCTACTACTATAAGGAAATAAAAAGCTATGCCTGTCTGTATAGTAAACATAATATGCAAAAACCAAAATATTTTTTGGAAGTTTATGCTGGGTGTCACTAAAACCAACGCCAATACAACGAGGCCTGATAAGTTTAGCGTACGCCCTTAGCTCTTTCGTAACATTACGCAATAAACAGATTTACAAAATGCTAAAATTTGCAGTAGTAGCACTGGAAACA
Source organism: Dalla quadristriga (assembly GCA_018245335.1). NCBI lineage: Eukaryota > Metazoa > Arthropoda > Insecta > Lepidoptera > Hesperiidae > Dalla > Dalla quadristriga. The sequence continues at coordinate 5,472 of DWLO01003711.1, read as the reverse complement.
CTGACTCAAGGCATAAAAACGAGTTTAATAAAAGAGCGAACATATTATTATAGTAACTAAGATTTTTTTTGAGCCCTCGTATTCTTATTGGTATTAGGGACACCCTGTAATATAGTCTATAGTCTTACGCACAACACTAATTTGTACAGCCCACTGAACTATGTTGAACATTTATTCACTGGTGTAAAATTTTAAACAAACGTCAAATGCTATTCTTACTTACATTGAATGATAATATTGACTCATTCTGTTGTGGCTAATACAAGAATTTGGCACAAAGTAAATCAAATAGACTATCTTTTTGCTTTCGTTCCTGTTACATTTCACTGAGTTGTCATAAAATGTATTACATACAGAAATCGTCACTGATTCTTATCACATACTTAGGTCTGCTATTTCTTAAAACATTACATGATTTACTTTTCCTACTTGTATTAGCGATGTTTAATTAGTAATCACTAAGTAATCTTAAGTACGACTATGGTACGATTGAATAATACAATGTTAATATAGGACATGAATGTCGGACTATTCAACTCTCAAAGTTATTGCAGACTTATACCTACCTACTAATACTATTTAATCAGTATATTATATAGAACTTAACATTTGTGGTGATAAATTTAAATTTAATATTGCTAATACGTATAATTTACTACCAAATGGTCTAGAAGCTTCCTACCCCTGGAAGGTTGAGGACTGATAAAAGATTATTATTTTAAATTATACTATCTTTGAAAGTGACAGCAATAAAGATTTAAATTATGTGTTTATGTTATTCTTGAAAGTTATATATTGCCTGAACGCTATTCAAAGGAATGTGTAGGGCAGCTATTGCGCTCTTGATATTACGTTATAGCGATATAGAGAATGTATGAATGTACATTACATTCTAAGTCCATCGATTTTGCTAAATACATATTATGAAAATTTTATATAAAGTTGCTTTTTAATTTTTATTTGTTTTAAGTTACTTGTATTATTAAATAACGTGAATTTCAGTTTGTCTTTTATTGTTGATGCATTTATGACTTACATTGAATGAGATAATATTGAATCTTAATTTCTCATCTAGTAGGTATATGGTACGTGGAGACGTTTCTTTGAGCTGTTTCTCATTTTCTTGTTTGCAGTAGGTACTTATGAACGTGCGATATTCACCCTCACTCCCCGCGTATTTATTAGCCAAATACTTCGGATACATACTTTTTTTAAATATTTTTTTATTGTTAATCTTTGGGAAACATAAATTCACTTAAACAAAAATAACATAGATAAGCAAAGTTTTCACTGATAACTGATACATTATATGCAAGATGGAGTTTCAGCATTATTTGAACCTGATAAAGTAAAAGAAACTGGTACAAATAGAATTAAAACAAAATCAAACGAACATACTTAAACTCAATAAATAACTACACCATATTTATGGCGCAAGAAGTTGCAGTTTTGCCCTTTGCCATGGAGCGGAGCTTGATGTATGTGTGATGTTTTTAGTTGATTGATGCAAGCTGTAATCAAAAAATACTACAAGTACGATGTTTACTTAGAGAATTGCATCTTGACAATACAAATTTGTTTGGCATTGGTAATGAAGTAAACGAACAGCAGTGATTGAATGATAATTGTACTTTTTGTATAATGATACACAAACAAAATAGTAATTACTTACCGAGATAAGTGTATTAAATGGATTCCGATGGCACAAACATTTTAATAACATCGGCGCAAGTGAATAGAAATTAAACTATTAGTTCAGATAATTTATTAAATCATTAAAATAAACATGTTAAAAAAACGGCCACGTGTGTTAGGAACCTACCTATATGGAAGAGCGGGGCAATTACGTCAGATGACTTGTAAACACGTTTTCTAACAGCAAACCCTTATTATTAATTAGTTAAAAAGGGGAAAAACGTACATTTAAGGTGATACAACAGTTTTTAGTGTTTTTCCAATTCTACTAGTTTTCGTTCATTTAAAGTATTATGAACCTAATTTTTGAACATTTCTTGATTATATGATCTAAGTATCCATAAAACGAAAACCCGATTATTTGAAATTTTCTCGAGATTTTTTTATGAAGTAGACTAATTTTTTTCCATTTTCTGTTCCCACTACTATTTTTTCACAAATTAGTTCACAGAACTTTTTTTAAAACATAGTAAATAATCATATCTGAAATGCACTAATTCATTTTCTTAATCCGTGAAATAGATTTGTAAATAAAAATTAAAATGATGTTTGGCGCATACGTTGATAGCATGGCGTTATCTACCAGTCAACTCTGGGTAGGTCAGAAGTTGTGGTAAGTGTAAACTTCGGAGTTTATATGTATATAACTTCCTTAGAACTGACCTACATAATAAGTTAGTTATGACTAATAATGTAGCGTTACCTACGTCGAAATTCATCTAGCAAGAAAACAAAATTTGCTATTCTTTTCTAATAAATATAATATCTAAAAAGTTATTTTAATAATTTTACAAATAAATTAGTAACGAATGCAAGACGACACGCCAATTTCCTATACTTATCAATATTGTTAGCAACTGGCTAGGTCAGTTGCCCGTTCATTAACTAAATGTACACTTTTACAAGTTTACTTATAATAGGACAAGTTATGATTACAAATTTACAATGACCTTAGGACCTTAGGTAGGTAAAGGAATGAGTAGTTTATGTTGATGATTTTATGTTATCGACATAGCAAACGGGCCTGTAGTCCACTGACATTATGTGCACTGCAGCGACTGTACAAGTCGGATTATTTATGTAGGTTGGTAAGTGTCTGCTAGTTCAATCGTATACGAATCACCAGTCAATGACAACATTTGAAGCCTTCTCAGGTGAAGCTGTCCAAACGAAACCCATTATTAACTCAAATTTCCATGAAGTTACTAGAATAGCATTAAAAATAGGTTTATCTGTAATCGGTTAGTAAGTATTTAATTAGCTTTTGGCATAGCCACTGCATTTTTCAGTGCTAAAGAAACTCAGTCATAATGTTATTTTGTAGATAGAAGAAGATCGAATTACAGTGACTACTTACAATTATAGGCAAAGCTGGGTTTTTAAATAATTAATTATTTTTGGTATAAAAATCGCCCAATTCATTTAAGTTAGCTTAGTAGGGCCTAGGACCATTCTGCAACGATGCCGACGCGATGGAAATAGAAGACTTGGGGCCTGGTACAACGGTACATATTTTTGCTTCAAGGTAGAAATCGCCTCGATACCTTCTATAGTCCATCGGTAGTAGCATCGCCGCATCTACATCTGCTTTACCTATTCTATTTTACCAAGATTAAAGTCTAAAGTTTAAAGTCACTTACAAAGGAGTCCCCTAAAATTAAAGTTTGGTGAACTCGGGTATTTATTATTAGTTACATATTTATGTATAAGAAGAAATTATCCTTGCACACATAACAGTTACATAATAGGTTTTAAAGCCGCTAGAGCCATTTTCCCCACTGTCGTAACAGCCCCACTACCACAAACTGACTCGTGCAGCAAACTGTCGGTCTCCCCGGGGCATGTTACACATTTATGTTTATATATAAATTATCTTTGCACATAACAGGTTTGAAAGCCGTTAGAGCCATTTGCCCCACTGTCGTAACAGCCCCGCTACCACAAACTGATTCACGCGGCAATCTGTCGGTCTCCCCGGGGCATGTAGAGCGGCAGGCCGTGTCAGACCTGCTCGATCATGCCGAACTGCTCGGGGTCGTCGCTTGGTGGCAGCGCCTCGGCGTCGTAGAGGCCCGCGTGCACCGCTATCACAGTCACCGTCGCACCTTAGATTTAATTTAATTTAATTTATTTCAGATAAAATCCATATTTTGTTAGTAACACTTCAGCTAAAGTTAAACAGTAAACGCTTCAGTTAAAGTTTGTACTTATGGTAAAAGAACTATTTTTTTACATAGGTATAAACGGCACGCTCAGCGAAGGTAAAAAAAACCATTAACGTCATTGACGACTCCATGGCGCTTTGGTTAGTGACTCTGACTGACGAGCTGTGGGTGCCGGGTTCATCCCCGTCCTGGGCAGATTATTTTTTTTACTCGGGTCTTCTGCGTTAATTTGTGTTGTTTTCTGTGTATGTCCGCCACCCGCAACACATGGAGTCCTAGTCCTAGTACGAGTGTGTAAACGTTTTTAAATATGTATATAAAACTGCATTACCTTAATGTTTTTTAGGTAACTACTGATTTTAAAAACCTATGATAATCCCTAATGTCACTATAGAAAATACTTGGGTTTAGCAAAAATCAGACACAAACTTTTGCTGCGAATAGGCTCCGAAACCGCTAAACGGATTTTGATGAAATTATCAGGGTTTGTAGAGGGTATACAAAAATACAGTATAAACCTTGTTTTATCTCAATATCTTTAACGTTTTTTTTGTTATAGAGTTTAGCATCTGTACCACTTTTCACTGTTTATAATAATGTTTTCGTGAATTTCACACAGGCGAAGTCGCGAGTTCTCCCTAGTTTATAATCTTAGTAGTGATAGTCAGTAGAACCTTACCCAGTACCCAGAACAGCACGGCACCGGCGCCGGCCAGCCAGCAAAGCCCCATGGAGCCCGCCGCCGCTACCGTGTACTGCTGCGTCTTGCTCAGCTCCCACCCGCCCACCTACCAAGCCCACACAACACGCTTAGATCCCGATCACAATCACATGCATAGATATGGGGAAACCTGAAGTGACGAATCGCCTCATGGGGACAGACACAATTGATCTTCTATTATTTTACTAATATTTTTTTATATCATAAGAATAGCAAAGGAAGGGTAAGGCGACCAGCGTGCATGTCCTACCAACCACTGCCGCCCATAGATATGTATAACAAACCTCGAATAGGACTGTGCATTGTGTCGGATTTACTGCCACTTGAAGAAATAATAAGACGGGTGGAAAATAGTTCAGACCACACGTTTAGAGAAGGGAATAAATGATCGAGAGGAATAAGACAAATTCGCATACACAGTTTCTAGATCATATTACATTAGAGGATAAAATAGGAGGATATAAACATACATGTATTAGATAGTTCCTAGATTAGAATTGCACAAGGAAAGCATAACCGAAAAATCCACACATTACTTAGACAAATTTTATATTATAAACAAAATGTAGGGATTCAATTGAAGACAGTATTTCCTAACTGAAAACTAGCTTGCAAAGATATGTGACAAAATCACAATATGAAAACTTAGAAGTGTACCGTATATAATAAAAATCTACTTACTCTAGGCTGAAAAAAATTGAAATAACATTATTATTATTAATCCATGAAATTATACTAACCTACGTCTTTGTCATGTACGTGTTTTATGTATGGTAGAGTGGGGCATTTTATTTCTTTGTTTCATTATTTCTTTATTTCATTAGTTACGTATAAATATGATTGTACAAAGAGAAAAAAAACTTACCTCCTTGTACATTTAAATAAAGTAAT
>DWLO01003710.1:0-10712 GCA_018245335.1 Dalla quadristriga | reverse complement strand
ATTTAAAGATTTATTTCTAAGCAAAAGATTATATAGTCTATGTGTAGTAACAATGATATACCTACACACAATTTGAACCGAATGTTTTACTGTACTTCATCCACAGCCTATAGTAGTCAACTGCTGATCTAAAAGCCTCTGTTAAAAATAGGAGGATTTGACCATAATCACCACACTTCGGCAGGCGGGTTGCTGATCCCAGTAGATGGTAGTTGCTGCATAGAGGACGCTGCTCGTTCTCCGTTATATTCCCTTAGTCGCCTCGAACGACACCCGATATATTACTATTCTTACCTACAGTAAATTTGCTATCCTCAACAAAAATCTCAATAGTTCAAGTACGCGTAGTTGCTAAGTGACCTTCACATGTAACCACTATTCAGTATTTCAAATTAATTAATGACGTGTGGCAGCTAATGGACCCGGGGCTAATGGAGATCGTGCAGCGTGTTAGGAAGTGAATTAATAGTGAAACCGGAGAACGAAAAGTTCAAAGACATTGAAAGAAAACATCGTTCAAGAAACAAAACCTGGCCATAAACATTCAAAACACCGATGGTAAGAACATAAAGATGTTGTCTGACGAGAACCGGGCGAGTATGGAACGAGTTTTTGCGTATCAACAAATATTTTGCCGGCGGCTTTAAAACATTACTTTAGATATTACTAACGATTTACTAACTAACGAACGATAACGAAAACAAATCATTTTAAGTTTTAAATGAAAATAATTCGCAACGGTAATACTTAAATGTTTGAAAACAATAACTAAAAAAAAATATTAATCGAATAATTCAGTACTTAACATAAAATTATTAATTTAACTTTTTCTAACGTAAGACATTATGTAATCCACCTACTAATTACCCAATATCTACGATGTAAAATAATCTTTTTTATAATGTAATTAAATTAATATTGCTAATGTTATTTATTCTTCGTAAGTTGTGCTTCCTTTTAAGCGACAGATTCACTGTAGATCACTGCCATTTTATTCTATCCAAAAATAGGCATATTAAAAATACGTCTTGTGTGTAAAAAATACGTGTAAAACAAATCTAAATTCAGGATAGAAATACAGTAACAGACAGCGGATAGTCTATTAGTGAAAGTCTATTTTGCATAAACATGAAGTTCGATCGCCGATAGCAAAACAGATGCCTAAACAGCAAAACCATCTATAAAGATTGAAAACACCGACAGAGGGACTATTACCGTAGTTCAACGCAGCGGAGAAGGTAATAAATCTATGGGGAATGTGGGTCAACCTCGTCAGGTGGTTGGAACTATGTATATTGGAGTAATTGCCGACCCTATTTGTGCAAGAACCCCTTTTTCAACTCTGCGTAAGTGAGATCTATGGGTGTGAGCAGTATTAACTTTTGCCATATTTTTTGTTGGATATAATTCACGCCTTAACCTCATTGTAGTCTTTTGTAGTATCTCGCATGTTCCCTTATATGGTTCTGATAACATTTGTTACGTTTTCTACCTTCCATTCAAGTTTAATGTAAAATAAACAAACGAAGTATGTAGATTCTTTAATGATTTTAAAGCAATGATAACAATTCTACCCCAATATTTTGTATTCTCTTAAAGAAGCACTAATTTTCAAATTCATGAAAGAATGGTACCAAAGAAGTTAGTGAAAAATAAAGATCATATACTTCATATCTGTCCATCTCTACGGACACAAGTAGTACTGAATTAGTTTGGCCTTAATATAAATGTATTTTTTGTAACAGTCGTAATTTCGGCATGCTCAAAAATGTACAGAACAAAATAAATCAAGTCTCTCAAACTCATAAATCCATAATGACAGTTAGTAAACAACACGATAAAACTAAGGTAGGTATTTAAGTTTCAAAACAGTGGCTGTGAAGTGGGAATACCTTTAATTTCGCAGTGGGCTCTAAATGTCTTAGCTGTTTTGATGTAAATGAGACCCAATAAATTACATGTCATCATTTATAGGTAAAGCACTGAGAAAGTACTATAAAGTGTCTATTCATTTTCAATGCATAATTACTGGACTGTCACATCTAGAACGATGAACGATTCTAAAGTAAAATAAAGGTCTATTTAAATTAAATAGGCATCTTGATTGATCGCTTTGGTGGTAGAATTGAAAAATTACTTGTCGAGTGATACAGGCTGAGATTGACTGTAAAGAAGACTGTTGATGATAACGTGACAATGTCCCAATATCGCCTCGCTTTTCGTATTCAATAGCGCAGGTACCTAACTATGCACAGCAAACCTTGTTGAAAGATTCAAAGCATTGATCTAATTTATGTTCGGTACTGTTGCAAGAGCTTTAAGCTGTGAGGCGTAAATAAACTTAATTGTTCCTGTAAATGATTTGCCATTCACCGCTCCTGCCAGCTGCAAGTGAAATTGCAATAGAAGTAATTAGCAAGATCAGTTTGGTCTTCATTAGCTTTCACATTTAAAATCCTTTTAATAGTACATACGGTAGTTAGGCTTTAATTCTTTACTAAGAATAATTTTCGTTCGATATTTTGTTCACAATTATGATCATGGACGCAGAACAGGTTTCTGCTCTCTTATCTGGATGATGGATTTCCGTAATCTATAAAATCTTAATCAACATTGAATCTTTCATTTACCTCAGCAACTTGTGTATCTATTACTCTTCCAGGGATACCAATTACTCAAGCTCAATTAATACGCACTAAGTCAACATGAGGCCATCAACGATGTTCTAGTTGAGATATAAATTGAAGAGGTAATTAAACGCTGTATCGCTGACCCAGTGTGACGCGCTATCAATCAAGCCAGATCAGCCCAGTTTTTGCCATCCAGTCCAACCATTTCAGATAATACTTGTAATGATCGAAGACATTTATCACTCGGTGACTGATTTATTTGAAATTCATAGATAACACCAAGCCACTTTCTGATTTGCAACCGACTTGTTGATAACAGCGAAAGGTGTGACAATAGTTATTCAAGGAGTTACGGTGGAACCGCTGTTGTATAACATTGCCATTACTGCAGCTCAATATTGAGATATCCATTACCAAATATCTGTTAGTTCTATAAGTATTTCTAAGTAAGCTACAACAACAATCGATTTAATAAAAATTTGTATTAAGATTCATAAATTTCGAATGATGCCAGTATCCCGTAGCGTTGAGTCTTCCATAAAATAATACCATGCTGAAAAGTTTATATATAAACCTTTAGATCTCTTAAATGTAGGGCATTGTCTTACAAAACCGGTTTTTGTGCAAACATCCTCGCGTTGATTAGTTTAACGAACTAGATTATATAAAAACTTAAACAGATGTCGGGGTACCTAAATAACTTTTTGTGGTGCAGTCTTTTTACCAACAGCTCATTGCAAGCTCAATTTGTTAGCCAAATGAAATTTTAGGTTCGATCACCGATACGGCTTAAGTGTTGGTTGAATAAAAAGTATAACCTCCCGTATTAGTGTGCAAAGATTTTGTGGCTGCTCTAATAGTTTCTGGTTTTCCAATTTGCTCTGGGGTCTAATGATCGGAGCGTTTATATTGGCGTACACGTTTTTGTGCCCCGCAAAAACTTGTTATTACAAAAACATCATTCCATCGCGTGAAGGGTGTAACACTCTGAGCCTATCAGCGATGTAACGAACTTGAGCTGCGCATACCGTGAATGGGAGTTTGTTAATGTGAGAATTAGTAAGTAAGACGTGTGTTTATTTGGTCTGTTTTTATTATCTGTACTTCATTCTATCTTTAATATTAAATTAATTAAGAACCTTTATATTTAAAATAATGAACTCTTTATTATTAACAACATGTTCGTGCAATATCTGTGGCATGATTTGTGTTGCCATTTTTATGTCTAGATATTACTCTATTAGTCTATTACTAGATACTCGAGTTTTTGTCCATTAGAGGTGGCAACATTTTAGGTTTTATTTGATCATAATGATGTTCCTGCAAGGCTCTAACGGTACTTGATCCCGGATATGGAACGACAGCGTCACTCCTACTTCGCCAATCAGCCAGGCTTTAAAATTTCTAACAATTCTCGTATTTATATTAACTGCTAAATTGCATAAATTACTGGTAAGTGACACTAAAATTGCCGTAAAGCATTTGAGCATAGCTCGGTGTATTTGAAAGGGATTTGTATTCAATTAGACGTGCGGTATTAAAAGTTGCGTATTGAGTGAAATATGCTCCTTACCGGTCTTTTCCTCTACCTTTTGAGACTACCTCCCTATGATACTTTGTAAAGAGAAGTTTAACTGGCACTGTGGTACAGGTTAAACCAGCACTTCCAACATTTAATATAATCCTGTTGCAGTTTTCCCAAAGGTGGTGAGGGGGAATGGTCAGTAGGTATGATGTGTAAACAGTGATAAGTTTGAACCCACACTTAGAAGTCCAGGGACTTGACTTTTCAGCCATGCCATACCATGACTTTTCAGACTTTAAAGCTATTATATATCGTGATAATGCGAGATAGTGTGGTGGACTATGGCTTATGACCTTCCTTAACTTACCAATAAATAAAATTGGTGTGTCTGTCTGCCATAAGAGTATTTAAATGAAATCCGCTATTTTATGACTCCTAAATATGATTATGTTTGATAATTATGTTACGGTTGATTAACCGTCTTTGGAATTTTTGTGTCTGGTATTGCTAAACGGATTTTGATGAAATTTTCAGGGATTGTACAGATTTTTAATTAAATTTAAAAACACTGACTTTTGCAATTAAGTAAGTTACTAACAATAGGTATTATTATAGTACATAGTAATTACTATGTACACGTTGAATAGGCCATCAGGTGGCCCAATCTGTTTGTTCTTAGGCTAAAAAATATTTAAAAAAAAAGAACTGAATATTTTTTCTTTGCCGTTTTTAAAACACTTCATAATAACAATTAGATATGTACAGACTTCAAATTAAAAAAAAAATGGAAACGCACCCTGCATTATGCCGTGGTCTCAACAGGTCATCTTTGTTGTTGCAAATGTTATTATTACTGTTGTTATTATTATCGTCCGCTTTCTGCTTCGCCCAAAGGTTGGCATGTAGCTCAAAACCATCATGACAGCACCTGTTTCAAAATGGTTCTGGTGGTCAACCAAAAAATTAAAACAAATAAATTTATAAAGCAACGAGATAATAGACAAGTCCTTCGCAGTTTATTTCAGTTTCATTACAGAGATTTTGATAGAGATACATACATTAGTGTCTCGAGATACGTTAAGTTGATTCCATTCATGTTGGTCCCAGTAAATTATTCATTTAGACACACCTGTTTAATGTGGCAATACCTCGTTGGACTTTAATATGTACTGATAGCATATATGTGCGGTCATTAGCTTTCTGAAATATGCCCTATTAGAACTGTCAGGTGTCAAAATGTACTTTAATTGACTGTGGAAGGGATTCGTTAGCAAATATAGTTTTTGGAACTACGAGTTGGATAATAACAACAGTTCTAGCGTTGAGCAGGCAACCTCTTTTAGTGGATACTACCTAAGTAGACCTACTTAAAAGGCGTCCGTAGGTTATAACGTTTCGTCCATTAATTTAAACGACCAACAAAATAATTGGTACAAAGATTTAATCTCTTTTTGCACCTTTTGAATTTTTCTCGAGATTTTTTTTTATTATGTACGCTATTTATTTTCTGTGTTCTGTGCCCACTACCTACTATTTTATTACGAATTAGTTCACAAAGTTATTTTTAAAAGTATTTAATCATTTCTAAAAAATCTAATTTTTTAATCCGCAGATAGAATTGTAAAAAAAAAATTATGTTTCGCTACTTATGTCACTTCATACAAGGACTGTCAAACTGACAATTCTCATGGTATAGTGGCCCCAATTTATGTCACCAGGTGGCTAAAATTGGAACTAACTAACCTTTACGTACAATTTCTTTTATATTAGTCGACGACAGCGACTCCGTCATCGGGTCACGTAATTTGGTAAACCTATTTCGTCGACGAGCTCAACGTTGAGCGTGTTTTAGCGAATCGCTAATTCACTTTACAACTTACCAGCAGGTGGCTCCGCTTGTTCATTGGCTATATTATAAAAAAATCGCTTCTCTTTAGTAAAGGATGACTACTCGGTTCCCATAAAAATAAATACAAGTGTATTAATTAACTCATTACGCGCGGGAAGACCAGTCGATGAGGCACGACACGGTCGGAATGTCGACGGCATCCCGTAACGACATAATGGCATGCCATGCCATGGTCGTTAGAGCTAATACTAGTTTTCATATAGATTGTTGGTAAAAACACGGTGTCAGACTGAGGTTGTCGTTGCTAGGGCATTGACTTTCCGCAGTAGCAACGCATCTGTGACTGAAATCGAACCCACGCCTCAGCTAAGATTCACTGCCAACGCGCCATGGAGTCGTCTTCGAGTTGAAATGTCCGCAATACGTATGCGGAAATTTCTCAGGAGACGGCGCATTAAAGCAATTCCCAACCTTCCATCACCATTCAGCAGTAATTAAGCGATCACATGCAGATATTATTTGCAATGCGGCGCTCTCGCGTCCAGATATACTGCCTCGTTTCTGATCTCCGCCAGTTTAGTTGCGAAACTAACGTATCTCAGTAATTATTGAATCGGTAATCGGTAATTCTGAGAAGGTGGTACTAGCTAGATCTCTGTACAGATATTTTGCAGATATCACGCGAATTATATAAAAGATCGAAGTGTTGTGTACAAGTTATGCGGCGTCTTTGCTTTCAAACACGTCCGAAGCACAAACGTGTTAAGCAGTGTACACACAACCTTTCTGAAGAAGAACAATGAGCTTGTTTGACGTTTGACTTAAATTTATCATAATTTTTGTCATCATCTACCCGCTAATATCTCATTTAGGTCCATACTGACAGTTCTGGTCGGCAAACACTAGCAAAGGTATAGCCAGCTTTGTGCCTAACATGTCAAAAAAAAAAAGCTTTGTTCAACTTTACTATACCTAGGTACTTTCTAAAATTTGTTTTCTTTTATATCCAGACTGCATTTTGTTTTTTTTTATTATTATTTGTGTTTAATTTTAAGCATTTTTGACAACTTTCTGCTGTTATTGTTCTTGTTAGTGTTGCAGCTTTAGGACAACATCACCGTAACAATATAGCTTGCATGTGGTGTGGTAACAACAAGGATTTATCACCACAGATACGTAAACTTTATAAGCGTGTTGTGGGCAATACCATATTATTAACTTCACTTTTTTTTAATTTTCGGGTAATAATACGCCTCTACTGAATACACTTAAACTTTCTCCAGATTTCTGTTGTAATTTAAAAGGTCCGGGTCATGCACAAGCCACTTTAGAATTGCATGAGACCGTTCCGTGAAATAACAAGATATGATCTAAATTGCCTAGGTATTTGTGAATGGAGCGAGTATCGGGAGCGTTTACACTTGCAGCGAAAGCTCGGTTAATGAAGTTAATTAGTAGTATAAAGGCAAGTGTGAGCGCCCCTTGACGTGTGTTTTTGCTGAGCAGCCAATCAGCGATGGCGCGATCTGGTTCTTATCGTGATTTTTTAAGGAAAGCGGACGATATGCTGCGGTGTTAAGTTGAGTGTCCACTTACTTGTAAACCGTTGCCGAGGACAATAGTTTGGTGAATTACCAACGCTTCTTCATCAAACACTCAATAACGAGTCTTTTTTGTTTTGTTACGGGGGGGAAATCTTCAAAGGATACCCGACCTCTAGGGGAAAGAGGCCGGGTTATGTGAGATTTTTACTCACTAAAACCCCCTCGACAGCCATCCAACTAACAGAATATGAAGGCCATCTACAACAGTGGCAACTGCCTTCCTAGCAACTGGTCTGACATAATCGCGCGGTGGAGCGTTGGTCTGCGACCCTGTCTGACGAGCCGTGGGTCCCGGGTTCGATCCCCGGCCGGGGTAGATATTTATCTAGCAGATAAATGTTTGTACTCGGTTCTTGGGCGTTAAAGTATGTTGTGTTTTCTGTGTGTCCGCCACCCGCAACACGGGGGATCCTAGTGCGAGGGCGTGAGTGTGTAAGCGTTTATTTATTTACTATACGTATTGGAGACATTATAAAAAAACTGGTATTTTTTACACACAAACATTCTTCTCCCATTCAATCCCCTTAGGGAATGATTTTTTTAAAAGAAACCTTAGTCCCTTTTCATAGTTCAAGAGTATGAAATTTAGTATAGAGATACTACACAAAATTTCATAAGAATCAGTTTGATAGTTATTGCGTGATGGAGTAACAAACATACATCCTAACTTACTTTCACATTTATAATATTTATTAAGGATAGTAGGATTTGAGGCAGCTAGCAGATCCTGTGTATTTTTCGTCGCCTTTTACGCTGTGATACTAACTGCTTACATAAGTGCATTAAATAACAAATAAGAAAAATCAGATGTTTTGAAACGCCACCAAATTCCCGCCAATAGTAAACAAAGTAACACTATATCAATCATTTTTTTTTTTAATTCAGACTTAGTGCATATAAAATACAAATACAAAATTTCAACTTATAAGTCGTTAGTAGGTAATTAGTAGCACACATATCTTACAAGCTAGAGTTAGTATTAGTTCGTATCAATATTAAAATGTACCACCTTCTGGACATTTATATTGGACATTTATTTTTACCCGTTTATAAAGCTGACCAAAAGTGTAAACAATGAAATTATTAATACTTTATCAACCTAAATCCTTGACATTAAATACAATTTGTCTATGTCCACACCAGTGTCGCCATCTGCAAATTGTTACGAAACACACCTACAATACGTTGATTAACAGCGTACTTTTTTCTCTTCTCCAAAAGGAAAACCATCCGACGAATATGTATGACACGTCTAACTCGGGTCGTGGATTTTTTGCTGCCTATTGGCTAGCATCTAGTCGTTAAAGTGCCTGAGTTTTTTCTGTCCCGTTAGATTTATTTCTTTTCTGTGACGCATTAGACGACCGAACGTCGTATATTCCGACGTAATGGTCGATTATAGAGTTGTCCTACTAGAAACAGGGAAGCAACAAGCGATGAACTATTGTCGCGAGTCGTGAGTTACGCGAGTGGGAAAGTTGATGTGAATGAACGAAACGCGAATGAAAAAGCTATGGTCACATCCCTAGTGCATTTCGCTTCACTATCTGTCACTGTCAGGCACTGTAGCTGTGCTACAAATAACAAGTCTGTTACACTTAACTATTTTGAGGAGCGCGGGAAGTTTTTGAAGTTTTTGAACAAACACGACCCGTGTTTGTTTTGTTTGGCTTGCGTTTTATAGTTTTAAGTTATCGTAGTTCGGTTGGATTTGTGTATTGTTGTGGTTTTTCTTTTTAATTTTGTGAATAGGTTTGTTTTTCTGCTTTCGGGTTGCTTTCCGAGGGAAGATATGTTTGCAGTGTTGGAGGGAGGAGCTGCGGCAGTGCGCTGGTCTGATTGCGCTGCAAAAGTTGAGGATTGTTAGACGTAGGCCGGGCGGGGGAAGCACGACCGCCCTTTTTTTGGAGTTTACTCATAATAATGAACACTGTACCACATTTATTATTATTTATGTTATAATAATAACTTATTATGAAGGTATATTTAAATATGTTGTATGGTACCCACCTACATGGTTATAATAAAACAGTCTTTGTCTAGCAAGCGTTGTTTCATTACAATTCCATTCTGGTCCTAGGTATATGAATGTGGTCATTGATGTGTGACCGTATCTGCAATTAACTACGGTGTTAGTCAAATATAAACTGTTAGAAATTGTAACGGAAAAGTGTTATTGGTCATATCCTGGCAAGCAGACTGATTCAGGACGCTGTCGTTTGAGTAATATTCTTACGAAATTACGGACCATTAATAACCATAATCTAGATCGGTAATAAACTCAGAAGTCTTGTTAAGACAGCAGACTTTAATAACAGGCGATGGATTTTTTTTTTTACTTGACATAATGTTTTTATTTAAAATATATCAATAGATTAAGAAAACTAAGTAAGTAAAAAAATACAGTTTCATTGTTCAAATTCTTCTCCTTGTTCTTAAATATGGCTCGTTAAATAGAATTCACTAGTAATTTTCCTAGTTCGAATTAGTCATTACCCAATCTACACTGATGTAACTACAAAATCCTTGCTACACCTAGGTTTCAGTATGAAAGTCATCTTAGACCAATTTATTACCCCACCTGCCGATTTCCCAAGCAGTTAGCGCGTTATACACGGATGATTTCATAACTAGCTGGTAAAGGATGTGTCTTACCAGTAAATATTCGAGTATGTAAATATGAAAAATTGTTGGAAATTACAAATGCGAAACTGTGTTTGTTGATTTGTCCTTCCGTCTCGCAGCTACGTAGCAACCGATCGACGTGATTTAATACGTAAAATGATTGTTATTTATCTTTCTCATAAATTGGAGAGAGGACAAACTATTAACGATGACTAATATGTACTAATATTCACTAACTGGACTAACTTACTCTCACAGTCTCACACTCTCACTCTTTGATGGCTCCGTGGCAAGTTGGTTAGCGACCCTGCCTGACGAACCATGGGTCCCGGGTTCGATCCCCGGCCGGGGTCAACATTTATTTGGCAGATAAATGTTTGTACTCGGGTCTTGGATGTTAAATTGTGTTGTTTTCTGTATGTGTCCGCCACCCGCAACACAGGGAATCCTAGTGCGAGGGTGTGAGTGTGTAAGCGTTT
>DWLO01003709.1:0-10712 GCA_018245335.1 Dalla quadristriga | reverse complement strand
AATATTATGTTTTGTATCAACCCAGAAGAGAAAAAGTGACCTTTATATATATATACAAGAAGTGTGATAATGGTGTACAGCAAGTAATAAAGTAAATACAGTGAAACTACGTCAGTGGTATCATTCTTGGCTTGGCCAGGTGTTTTTGGGATCCCTTTGTTCATGGTCCTTCGAGCGGGATACTATTTGCTCGAGGCAGACTGATGCATAGCTGTGCGCTGTCACAGTGATGGAACATCACTGATGGTGCCGTTGGGTCGAAGAGTTCTTCATTGAAGGTGTAGTGACTGCCCGACAGTCTAAAGCTTCTGAGCGAGTCAGGGAGTGACTTGCAGGTCTGCAGAGGAATCTGCAGAATTGTGGTGGACCACAACACAAGAAGGCTTCACACCAGAGGGGAATCTTCGAGCTATCAGCAGCCAAGGAACTAAAGGCGCACAGGGAGTCTAGTACCAAGGTGGATATCAAAGTGGAAACATAGTATTTTTGGACATAAACATTAAACTGTAAGTGATTTAATTATTTTATATTCAAAAGTAACAAAATGGAGTCACTTATCAAAATTCAAGAAGATGTCAATATGAAAATGAATAAAGCTAGAATTAATTTTAAAAAGACACCGAAAGACCGTTTTACAATTTATTATGTTGAAACACGTTTAGACAATTTGGAAATGCAGTGGCAAACATTTAATGATAATCACATAAAACTAGTTGGTTTATGTAAAAAGGACGAGTTAGAACATTCTTCATATGAAGAAAAGGAAACTTATGAATGTACGGAGGAATTATATGTAGAGTATAAGTGTGAACTAAAATCCATGTTGGCTTTGCTGTCCAAGCTACCTTCTTCCAGTAGAGATAATAAGCAAGACGCAGGCGATCACGGTAGTTGCAGCCTGAAATTGCCAAAGATATCGATTCCAATGTTTAGTGGCAACTACAACGAGTGGATAAGCTTTCGCGACTTGTTTTTATCTCTTGTTCATTCTAATAAGTCCTTAGATGATGTTCAAAAACTTCATTATCTAAAAACTCATTTAAGCGGTGAAGCTGAACAACTCTTACGTCATATTCCAATTACATCAAGCAATTACCAGGTTTGCTGGACTCAGCTAGATGAACGTTATAACAATAAAAGATACCTCGCGAACTGCATTTTGACAAGATTATTAAATCAAAAGGGGATAGTGTCAGAATCTTCTAAAACAGTTAAGGAGTTATTGGATACAACTAGTGAATGTTTGGTTGCCTTAGAAAATTTAGGAATAAATGTTAGTTCATGGGATATAATTGTTATTCATTTAATAAGTGACAAGTTAGATGCTGAGTCTAGAAAACTATGGGAAGTCAAAGTGAGTGACAATTTTGGAGACTTGCCATCAGTCAAACAATTTAAAGAGTTCCTTCAAACTAGGTTCAGATCTTTGGAGTTTTTGGATCACAAATTGTCTAAACTAAATGTCAGTCGAAATGTCAAATCTTTTCATGTTGCTTCTTATATTTGTGTTTATTGTAATGAGAACCATAACATTTCTAACTGTAAGAAATTTGCAAAAATGGAAGTTATTGAGCGTCGTAATTATGTCCAAACACAGGGTCTATGTTTTAACTGCCTTGGAAATAAGCACTCTGCTTATTTTTGTCGTCAGTCTACTCGATGTAAGATTTGTAAAAAACGTCATCATTCTTTATTGCATCCTAAAAACACAGCACAGGTCAGTCACACTATTGAAGTCGCAGAGGAGTCAACAGCTACAGATACTGCACCACCAGACGAGCACATTGTTAGTTGTTTCTCGAATGTGTCCAGCCAAGTATTATTGGCCACAGCCTTAGTAAAGGTTGACTCGAGAACCGGTGCTCAAGTAACACTTAGGTCGTTGTTAGACCAGGGGTCACAGGCTTCGTTCATAACGGAGTCGGCAGTCCAATTGCTAGGATTGCAAAGATTTAGAAGCAAAGGGTTGATCACGGGTTTAGGAAGTGATCAGACTGGTTCAGTAGAGTCCAGATCTGTTGTTTATTTTGAAATTCAGTCACTTCGTAACACTCAGGTTGTAGCTAAAGTAAAAGCTCATGTACTAAAGGTAATCACTGCTTTTTTGCCAAACAAGAAAGTAGTTGTCGGTTCTTTAAGTAAACTTTCAGAACAGGACATGGCAGATCCCACATTTAATGTACCCAATAAAATTGATATAGTGTTGGGTGCAGAGGTTTATGGCCAGGTGTTGGAGGATGGTATTATCAAAGGTCCACCTGGTTTTCCGGTAGCTCAGAAAACCAAATTGGGATGGATCTTTTCTGGCCAAATGTATACAAAATGTGAGGATACAATGGGAACTAGTAACGTTGTTACCATGCACACTTGTCACGAGGATAACGAGTTGCCTCGTAGATTGTGTGAGTTGAAACCTGATATTCCTGAGACAACAAAAAGAGATGTTTCAGACAAGTTTGTAGTTAAGCTTCCATTTCGGGACAAAGATCCAGCTTGTAAAGATGAGAATTTGAGAGCTGTTACTGTTAACCGGTTATATTTTTTGGAGAAGAAATTGTATAATAATTTATTTTTGAAAACAGAATACTCGAAAGCAAGTAAAGGTTACCTGGATCTCAGTCACATGGATCTTCCTTCAGAATCCCAGCTGGGTAAGCATAATGTTGTGTACCTGCCACAACACGCTGTGGTCAAAGGAGACAGGGCAACGAGCAAGGTTCGAGTTAAAAAGAAAAAAAAGAAGAAGAAACCGGTACAATCGCATTTGGTGATATGTGGACAAGAAGACCACAGTGGTTGCATGTAGAAACGACAGTGAATTGCATCAAGGATGGGATATCAGACTTAACTAGAGAGGAAAATGTTATGATGGTGTGTCATGGAGTAACTATTAATGAATTCAAACTATGGAAGCGTTTTTCATCATAAAAACAGCAAATTTACCTCATTGATTTTTTTTTGTAGATACAGGACTATTTGAAGTTTGAGGGCTGCTAGAGATGTCTCAAGGATATGAAACATTCTATATTAAATACCTCGTAGGTAGTATTATATGTGGTAATTGGCTCAGAAATTGGTGCAACATTTTTTGGCGTTTCTATCGACATACAATGGGCACACCAAATCCCAAGGTGGGCGGGGTGGGTTTAGTTTCAGAGGATGACTTGCCTTTAGCAAAATTGCATTATGCACTAATTATTATAACTAACACCCTAGTTTGGACAACATTACCCGTGTGTTAAGTTTTAAGTTGTAAGTAATGTTCATATTATTAAGAGGCCTACATCCAGGCTGTGTGTACTTTCGGTTGTATATTACGTTTGTTTGTTTGGTTTTTACTGTGGATGTTTTAGTTTAGTTTCTTAATTTATTTTTGTTTAATTGTAGCTTCAGTTATTGAAAGGAATTAAGCCATGGCGGCAGTTTTTATGGACATTCTGTCCATGGTGGGCGGTATGTTTAAACTTGAGATGCTTAATTTTACCAATAGATGGCGGTGATCAGGTTTCTGAATCACGCTAACGTTTGTATGTCGTAGGTTCCATAAGTCGCAATGAAATATTATGTTTTGTATCAACCCAGAGGAAGAAAAGTGACCTTTATATATATATTCAAGAAGTGTTATAATGGTGTATTGCAAGTAATAAAGTAAATTGGAGTGTAACTACGTCAGTTGGTATCATTCTTGGCTTGGCCAGGTGTTTTTGGGATCCCTTTGTTCAAAATGTTATCAATTATTTCACACGGCGGGATTAGCAATACACAATACACTAAAACGTAACTTTATTCCTCTTCAGACATTTGTTGCATGAGACTGTGAGAGACCGCTTTTATCAAGAGAAATGTGTAGAGAAACAAATTATTTGTTTACATGTTTTTGTATATTGTGTACTCGTAGCTGTAGAGCAAAGCTTGAAGTCGAAAGTGTTCGAGCAGTGTGTGTTGCCAGTGATGACTTCGATCGATGACTTCGATGATCGTTGGATTCGAGACGTGGTCCTTTACCGTCGGCCACATTCGCAAGCTCAAGGTCACTCAGCGCGCTATGGAGAGAGCAATGGTATTTCGCTACACGACCGAATTTGCAATGATGAAATCCGTAGACAAACAAAAGTTACCCACACAGCTCGCAGACTTAGCAAGCTGAAGTGGCAATGTCCAGGCCATGTCGTTCGATTAGGCCTATGTCCAGCAGTGGACCTCTATAGGCTGATGGATGGATGGATAGTTATAGAGCAATACAACGGCTTTAGAAATACGTCGTTTTATGACTATGATTTATCTAAACTCATAAATTTTATTTCGTCATAAGGTATAAACGGCACGCTCAACAAATGTCATAAAAACAATAGGTACTAAGTACACACAACAAAATTACATAGTTACATAATCTTAATATTTTTTGCTGATTTTATCTATCTACGAATAGGTACCTACATGCTTGGTACATGCCTTTATTATTCTAGGTAGGTAAGTGTTATATTATTACATGATTATTACTTTAGTGATTTTAGTATTTATTAGACCAAGCCCCAATGTTATGATTGTTGACAAAAGTAATTTTATTATATAACGCACAAGACTATTTATTCCCTATTAGTTTTTCCATACATATTTTTATCCCCAATTAGACTATTTATAAAAACAAAATATAGCCTGTCGTACTCGTGGAAAGAATTTCTACAATAATTTACAATCGGATCAGTAATTCCAAAGATTCCAAAGATTCCACAACGTGATGGACCTTGAAAATTAAACTGCCATGTTGTGCGACGAAAAAAGGGTTATTGATATAATATGCCTGTCATAGGTTGCTAGGACAAGTTTTTTTACCACTTTAGGTTATACACATTGAATTTTCTTAAGGATTCCTAATATTTTGTAAATAAAATATAGCCTTTGTTAGGTAGGTACTCACTGATAGTGTAGCTTCCTATCAGTGAAATAATTTTTACAATCGGCTCAGTAACTCTACCGCTTACAATATTACCAATTTTTACCTTTTTATAATATAATAGTATTAGTAAGTATTATTATAGATTAGTAATAAATTTTTTAAAAAGAGTTCATAGGCTTCGGAATAATTGCACCGATTGTCCTTTCTTCCTTGCTCAGAAAAACATGACGATAACCGTGACCCGGAAGGCCACATTTGATTCCTTCTACATTATATCTTCCAACACCTGGCCATACTATCACCCGCTTGTAACCAGGAGGTTTATCGTACGAGCTATTAAAACCTTGTATGTTGTGTATAAAAATCTTCGGTTTATCAATATTATATTCCGCCGGTCCAGGTTCATCGGGTCTTTTTATAGACATCGATAAATCCACTAACGCGTTTCGACCTCGATACGGCCATTTACGGTTGGTTTTATTCAGTACACCAAAGTGAGATTTCTTATATTTCTCAAAAGAACCTTTCAAAGCAATTGGCCAAGTAGCAGCGGAGCATTTTAGTGATGCATTGAAATGATTTTTAATCGTACTACCATCGCGGTTGCCGGTGAAGAGATCGTAAGGCCCCCTAAGAGATACTATCTTTTTAGATTTGTATTCTACGCAGTTTTTATCAATAATAGTGTATCGATTAGGCGCAAGAGACCATTTTGGGGCAGTGTCTTTAAAACGACAGGGTTCTTCTCTTTCAAACGTTGGTCTACTGGAATGAGATATGTTGGGTGTTTTAAAACAATTGTCTTTGTAATAAGTACCTGGTCCTGGGTAATTGTTCTTGGAGGGCTTATAAAGATGTGTTCGTCCGAAGCCAACGTTCTTACAAGCGGCTTGGTATCTGGTAGGTACTGGTATATCATGCCATGCAGGACCTAATAAGGCGTTGTACCATTTATTGCGGTCAAGAATTTTCTGATTTCTGTATCCTAAATTCTTAGCCCAGTCCTCTAGTTCATTTTTGTATCTCCAGGGATCCTTGTCACTTTTTCGGTTTTTGTTTACTTGAAAAATTTCTTTTATCGAAATAGGACTATAAAGACACGGATCGCATCCATCTGGTCTTTCTGTATATAGACCGCTTGGATCTAATCTAGGATGAACCGTTATCTTTCCAAACCTCTGTACGCATGAACCAAAAGCATTTCTGTTAGTTTCATTTACCATTAGTAATTGTTGTATAAGTAAGTAAAACGTACCTATTTTGTATAATAAGATTTAGCTTGACGTTTATAAAATTTTGAAGGACGACGCCTTCGGACGTCAAGTCAATTTGGAGTTTTGACAAGTGCCATCCACTGCCTACTTGATATGGGCCATGACAATAAGTTGATTTGAATTAAGAAATTTTTTTCTTCTGTGATGTAGGTAATGATATAGATATAGATAGTGACCGCAAAACACATAGTGAGCTGGAGCCACTCCCGTCGCCCATGGCCCAAAGCGATGCTCGGTGTGCGAGCTGAAGAATCATTCTAGCGATAAGTGTTGTTACATGAGCTATATGTGTCGAAAGAGTGGTGAAAAAGGGCATTTAAAGAAAATTTGCTATAATAAAATGTAGTCATATTTGAGACCGTGAATTTAACATACCTAGGGTTAGCCTGTACGAGGCTCAGAAACAGATCAAGAACAACAAGGCACTATAGGTACATCGAGATGTTGAAGTGTGTATACCGCATCATACGCGACAAAAACTCGAACCCCATCTAATTGCTGAGAGGACTCAGGCAGGCTTTATATTCCCAAATCCAACCGCTGCATTTGAGGATGTGCTCAAGCTGATGGAGTGGAAAGGACGCGGTATCAACATCAATGGCGAACACGTCACATACCTACCTTCGTTTTGCCGACGATACAGAGATCCAGGCGCAATCGCTGGACGACCTCAGCTAGGGGACCTGATCAGTGCCTCACAACAGATGGGTCTAAAAATGGTAGTGTATGTTCTAAAGACAAATAGAAAAGAAGAATGGGGTTTGACGGATGGGGCTGTCGGATTGGGAATTGTCATTGGGGTTTGGGCTTGCAATGTATTCGATGAAATATTCCAACCTTTGTTTCTTTGCCACATACCCTTGTTGCTACAACACGGATAAGAAGAAAGTCATGTTCAATGTACATGTCAGATCTGTACCGGTGGTTGTTGATGGCACTGCTCTCAAAGTTGTTACACACAGTCTTTCTTCTAGACGAAGGAGTTCATCATAGAGAGGTTCTCCTTTCCCAAGAAGTTAGATATTTTGTGGCCTCGGTGGTTCCGACGTTCAAATCCAAAAGTCCCCGCCTTGGGCTCGAAGCCATTTCGTGTGCCTAGCCTTGCGTAACTTGTGTTGAAGTCTCCCATCACAATTCTGAATTGAGTTTTTGAGGTCTTATGTATGGCTCTACTGACGTCGTCATACAATACCTCAACCTAATCGTCGCGGTGTGTTGATGTCGGCGCATATACCTGTATGACCTTCAGCGAATACCGTTTAGATATTCTGAGTAGGTATAAGGTACGCTACCCTTGCGCTAAACACTGTCGATTTTAACAACGAGGGACTTGTGGCCGAGAACCCCGACATCACCTTGTGACACATGTTCATCTTTCCGGTAATAGTTCAGTGTCCAGTGTAACTTGTCTATATCGTCTTTCAGCTCGTATATCTTTTGATCAGACCTCATGTGCTGGTGCTATATGTTCCCAGGTGTAAAGTCCTTGTTTGGTGGTAGCTGGATTTCTCCGGGAGGTTCGCTTTTGGCCCGCTTATACCGTGGCCGCTATCGTAGCCCAGAATAGCCGCCAGAGACTCGGGGCCGGGATAAAATGAGCCTGCCATAATTTAGCCATAATCATCGCGCTTGGCCATTGCGAGTTGGTAATCGCAGTAAGTGTTTATATAACTCAGAGAGACGCTGTTCCTCGTCTTCTGGATCCCATCGTCGCCCCTTACAAAGCTTTCGGAATTAGAATGGGAAGTGGCGCTATTCTGCAGCCGGGCACCACACTATCACTAACTACAGGGAAGTAAGAATAGGGGTGTTAAATAGAGTGCAGTGGAGAGACCTTTACCAGAGAAATGACTTTGGGATTGCGCACGCTTGGTTGCGAAAAGATCTGTCGTACCAAACGGATTACTGATTGGAGCGTGGTGAGGAATTCAAGAACGAGACCGACCGTTGACCTTTTAATGTAATAACATGAGAATTTGTGTTACCTACATATTATTAATAAACTGACACACCGACACCCTTTGACCCCCAGAGGGGCTATTCGCAGAATATACCTACATTTACCTGTGAACAAAAATATGTCTGCTTTCATAGAATCCATTGAGCCTAACGGACAAGTGCAGGGTGCAGGGAATGTAAGTGCTCGTCATATAGTGCATGAGAGTGAAAGCGTTCATTTATTTGTTTGGTCTTGCAGTCAGAACACCCTTGCAACGTTTCTACTCGGGTGCGATCAGACTGTCAGCGGGCATCGCGCCTTGTTTATCGCGCGGTCTGGTTTCGTATTCGCCGCGCTACCGCGCGGGCACTTGTGTAAAATGGACGAGGTTTCCTCCGAATTGGGGAAAATCTAAGGAAGGGGGTCTCGGCAGTTCTCTGCATTAGTAAATACCGCGCCTAAGGCGGCGTACATAGAAAATCGATGGAAGGGAGTCTTGGTCGCGCTTGCGTCTCGCACGCGGAATCCGCGTGTCGCCGCCGGGCCGTCGCCGCCACCGCACGCCGCGACCTGTAGGACGCCGCGCGACTTGTTGCGAGAGCCACCTGTTAACACGATGGCGCCGTGAACTTCAGGTGAGTTCCAACGCACTACCCGACAGTGGATGCTATAGCATTTTATGCAATATAATAGTACAAAATTAGCTAAGCCGTAGTTTTTAACTTGTGTTGCATGTTATTATTCAAACAATCATGATATTTTTTACGCTTGGGGTAACGCTTGAGCTCCACCATACAGAGGTGACTAAGGGACTATTTGGCATAATGCACATGTTTTATTTCCTGAAGTTATAGATCACGCCGTACACAAGTTTGGTTTTAGACTTCGTGACCAAAGATATTTTGTTGATCTTAATTTATATCCACGAAGCCGGGCGGCTTAATGCCCCCCGTCATGGATAATCTTATTCTACATTTCCTCAAGAAGAGTCAGTTTCTTTACAAATATCCGGTTTTATACGAATTATAAATAAACTTTTTTTATTTTTGGCTTGATCTGTAACTTTAAATAGAACTGCAGGAACTGGCACCGTCAGGTCCTTTGTCCGCCATTACCACTACCGCCGTTACTAAGAGACGAGGTTATTTAGGACTCAGGTTGGAACGACATGACGGCGCCGGTGCCGATGTGCCGCCAAACTTGGCTGTAATGGATAAGCTCGTACTATGTATTTCGTATTGCCGGCACTTCGGCCCTTCACGATGTCGGGCCGATTTCTAACTGTAGCGCTGAACTACTCACAATCTCGGCGGCCTTGAAGACGGCGCTCAGATGACGGACGTGCGGTGAACAAGCGGCCATAGTTAATGAATGTATCGCTACTTCGGCGACGTCATCTCGATCTCGGTGACGGCGCCGGTGCTCAAACATTCCTTGATTTTATTGGTGACTCTTAAAGTTATTCTTACTCTTATACTCTTTATTCTTAAAGTTATCTCGTAAAAAACCAAAGAAAATGTGGGCGGTAAAACTGCGTGACCAAAGCCACTATTATATTTCATATTTTCGACTAGCGTAAGAGTTGTTTTTCCTAGAAACTTTCGTAGCCTTTTTACACATTTAGGAGCAATTTTTTTAGAAGTTACTTATGTCCTTTTGCAGCGTTTTACAATTGTGTTTCGGTTGGAAAGGTGTGGATGCCGGTTACACTTATACAAGAGGTGACCATCTCAGTCCTCAGGGACAGCAACGCCTGTGGCCAGCTTCGAATAGCACAAAAACTAACGAATACTAACTGGTATTAGTTACAGGAATAACTTACATTAGCATTCCTAATTGCTACAGTCCAAGAAATAACTAATACTAACGAATTAATTAACCAATAAACACCATATACCAACAGGACCAACTAGCTAACTAACAGTCCCTCCCACAGTCCTATTTGAGATTTGCCACAGAAGTCTAAGGGCGGCGGCAGTTGATGGAACTGCATGCTCGTTTGCTATTCAATTAACATAAAAAAATAAATAATAAATTTATTGATTGAGAAAATGCCTGAAAAAGTTTGTATGAAAAATGTTTTGTTTGGATGCACGCACGCGCAAGTAAAATTAATTTTATTGCAAGTGTGGGTAAATCAAAATAAAAAGGCAACAAAAAATGAGCGATTGTTACCATGTGTTGGACACCGCGGCATTATTACATTACATTATCGAAATTTGACCAATTGTGTCTGTAAAATTAATTCCGATGCGAAATGTTTTGCATTACAAAATATGCTCTGCAAATTAATCAAACCACAATCGTACGAGTAATATCAAAATTCAAAGAAATTCAATATTGAATACGATTACAATTTACCATTACCATTACAAAACAACGATAGTTACCATTAGGTATCGAGGAATAAAATAGGTCTTATTTCGTGAGATCTTAGGGAATGATGTTTTGCAATAGTTATACGTGGTTAAGACTTCGGCCTCGTATTCGGGCGTCCGGGGTTCAAATCCCAGGCACGCACCGAGGACTTTTCTAAGTTATGTGCGTATCAAGTAATTGAATATCATCTGCTTTCGGTGAAGGAAAACATCGTGAGGAAACC
>DWLO01003708.1:0-10713 GCA_018245335.1 Dalla quadristriga | reverse complement strand
AGGGTATTTATTTTGCTTGTTCCGTACCATTGTACATATGTCCGGGTTGAAGCAGGAAAACACTATACGACGTTCCGGTATTACTATTAACGCAGTTAAATTATAAGTGGAGACATCGTAAATCACATACCAACAACCATGTAAGAAAGCATACCAGCCGTCCGCCTACACTCTCAAACACTCCGTAATTTAGCAAATTTATGCTATTTTAGGGCTCGTTCACACGTGAATTCAAATGGTTGACGGCTGCCGTGGTCTGCAGTTGAAAAGCATCAGTTTGTAGTCGACGGCGGCCGTGTGTGACGATGTGTATGTGTGTAAAAGCCGTTAGTGCACATTTCCTAGTCTGGCGGCAAACAACGCAACTTAGATTGCATAGAAAACTTTTCAATCGGCAAATGTTCCGATGTTCGACCTGCAGTTTGAAATGAGACAACTTTCGCTACGAGCTGCATGGCCGTGTTCTGCAATTTCTGTGATATGCAATTTAGAACCGCAAAAATATCTACGTATACTTATTGTAACTTGCATCGTAGTTCCCTGACATCTATTTTATATTGTGTTCTACAAAATAAATGTTTTACGGTTTCTTAACTGAAAAGCAGAGACTGTCTATGTCTATGTCTATGTCATAGACCTATCCTTATTTCTTCACTAGACTATATCCGTGGATCAGATCGCTTAAAATTTCCACATCTTGTAAAATTTAAATTTAAAGCTTGTAAAATTACAAGCTTTATATTTTTGGAATAAAAAGTATCCTTTATCACTCAACGGCCCATACAATGACCTCTATGCAAAAAATCATACGATCGGTTGCTCCTTTACAGCGTATTATCTAAGTGGTGATGTGCGTCCATTCGTAGATAACGGGCTTATAACTCCGCAAGCTTTAAGGTTCCTAATCTGGAACGCCGAGATTAAACCTGAAGCTTGTCTTCTAAACGAAATTAAATACCGCGTCATTATTCGATTCAATCGATACGTGTTCGACCCCCAGCAGGGGCAATCATTTATTTGGTAAACACTTTTGTCTCAACCTGCGAAAACTTTTAAAATTATATATTTTTCGTTAGGTGCTTTTGCAGTAGGGTTTTGTTTCTTTTTGGATATTTTGAATAATTTAATATTTTCAGTTTCATTTATGAAACCAATCAGATCTTATTTCCCAATCCGAAATGAAGAATAGCAGCATCCGTTAAATAAATCAAAACCTGAAAGCTTCGACTCTGTAGTGGACTACTCAAGTTACGTCTTTATAATCTGTGACTTATCTGTTCCCAAAAAAAATCTCTTTACCACTTAACTCCTTTCTACTTCATTCATAAGCTCGATAAATTTCTGGCAATGTCTTAAGCTAAATCTATAGTTTAAATTTCAAAGTGTTTTTTAAAAGAATGCAAAGATATGAGGGTGCAATAAACCGGTTGAATTGGTTCAAGCTAACATGTACATTGCCATGCTTGCTAGAACTTGACCTGGCGCACTACCGTGCGCTCAGGTCTTGGTGCGCTTCGATGTGCCGCGATATGCCGAAGCCTCCCGCTGTATACTCAAGTCTCTTTGTGACCATATCAACAAAATACGAATTTAAATAATACTTCAAATAATTTCTTATCATAGCGTGCTGTTCTACCCGTCGGTGTGCAGCGGCCACTAAATACACGTTTACTTTAACAATAAAAGTAGATGTAAATATTTTACCGGTAGCAATCCACATGATACCAAAGGTAGCCATTATAAAAAGCATTTAAGGGGTAATTTTCTTCGTACACCCCAGCCAGTCGGGTGGGGCATAATGGAACGTCTTTAAAAATGCATTGGAAACCTGAAGTGGCTGTGTTATTTCTGCGAACATATCGTCAGATATGGACATATGTTACACGACATTCTAATTACACTATTTACCCCAAGTTAAAATATAAAAAAAATTGAAAAATTCAATTCACGCAGCTTGAATAACTGGTAAGTAATTTAGAAAAAGCACTCTGGCTACAATGAAATTTTAATATTCACCACGTTGAACAAAAGAGATTAGAAGAGACTTGTTTCTTCTTTGTTTTTTTATTTGAGCTAAACAAGCCTTTGAACGTGACTTCGGCCCAAAAGCTTTACAGTCCATCAAGAGACACGCTTGCCTAGATAAAGTGAAAGCACTTTATCCTTTAAAAAGTCGATTAAAAAGTACCTATATACAAATCGCCGTGTTAGCGCTACTGTGCAATATAGAGCATTCGTGTCTACGCTATTGTTTTGGTATCAAAACAAATGAAGACTGGTGTCCGAAGCCAGTACCCCATATACTAAAATCAGGGCACGTACCAACGGCGACTGCCTTACCAATACCGATCTGCAGGACGGGACTGCAAATTATGTATGCCGACGAATATATGCGAATTTGACAGGGATGTTCAGCGGTATTAACTCCCAACTGAAGGTAAATGAAGGTAGTATGAAGGTGTGATTTACTAGCTAAAAAAGCTAAGAGGTTTGTTATTGGTGACGTACGTGACTCGCTATTAAATAACTGAATTACTGCTACTTCGGGTCCTCAACAAAGACCTAACCCCAGGTGTACTCCAGGATATCTCAGAAGGTTTGGAAGGATTACCCATAGTTAATTGACCGAAATTCTTAACTATACGGTGCTTTGTCACTGAGCGTCGTTTGGATCGCCTTAGGTTTGATTTATATAAGTAGGTACGTCTGAAGCATTTAGTAGCATAGCGTAGCGTTCGTAGCCCGTAGTGCATGTAACGCCGTAGCGCCCGTACGATCGCAGCGTGTATCAATCACATCGGCATTGATCGATAAAATTAAGCAGCGCAGGACGCAGTTGACAGTCAGATGGTCTGCTTGTAAACTTCAGGAGTACTTCCGCGCCTCAGAGTGCACATTAGGTACTGCCTTTTAGGTTTTCACGTTTGATAGAAGTCGTTATGAGGCCTTTGGGAATTAGAATTAGAATTGGAATTAGAAAAAAAAACTTGCAAATTTTATTGAATTTACCCAGGACTTTCCCCGCGTTAAATTTATGATGCTTTCATTCCTTCGGGATCTTTATAATTTATTCGGGATCAAAAGTGATCATCGAAAGTTTCATATGACCTTCTCTGTGACTCCAAACTATCTCTATACCACATTTTATAAAGATCGGTTGCATGGTTGAATGCTATGAAGGTGCTACAAACAAGTTCATTTGCGCATTTTTAATATAATAAGATTGATTTTACAGTTATCTATATAGGAACCGCACAAGTAAGAAAAATCTCAAGTTTCTACCTAGCGAGGGCTGAACATTCATTTGCCTTTATGGGTACAATATTTTGTAAATCCTCAAATTCGTATTTCCTTATTTTTAACCGTAACGCTGGACACAAATTTTTTAGAATTCAACGTAACTGAGGGATTATTCATACAAACTTTCATTCCGTTTCTCACCACCCGCGGAGGATTAAATTTACTCCACGCTGAATTAGTATTGGAGTATACATACATGCTGAATTTTTCAATTGGCCTTGGTAGGCATAATCCGAAACTACGAGGAATATCGAAAAATTCTGAACGGAGTCTCGGAATTGATTTTGATAAAGAGCTCTTTTACGAATTTATAAAAAATGGCGAAATAAGTAGTTTTTGTAAGTTTCAAACAAAGCTGCTGAAAAATATTTTCCTTACAAATCCCAAGTCACTAAGCAATTTAAAAACAAACAGACAGAAACAAAAAGACAAAAAGTCAACGCAAGCGCTGTACAACAGTAGAAAAAGTCTTGCGATCACGCAATTAGAGAAGTCAAAACTGCAATCGTTAAGACGCCGCTTTTGATGCTTTAACTTGGCTGTAACGGAACGATTAATTATTAACACAGGAAATCATAACTCGGGAGTGAAGATGACGATAACTAATATGCAATATTCACGAATTATGAACATTCCAGCTCTTGGACAAATCTGGAATTTCCTGATTAGCATAGATTGAAGGCAATCTAAAATTTTCTGTAGGTAATATTTGGCAATCGTTTTATACCAAGTCCACGGGGTATATATTGGATAGGTCCGGAGTGGAATTATTGTAAAAGTTCAATAATAGGTAATTGATTTTTATTTTTTCACTGCTTTTCTTTTGTCTATTACTCCCACAAAATGTAAGTCTGAGTTTATGGCTCGCGGACTGTATTGCTAATCTCAGATGTACCGGGTATTTTAAAATGCAGCTACATAAATAAATATTTATTTATTTGACAGATACATGTGTGTACTCGGGTCTTGGGCGTTAAATTGTGTTGTTTTCTATGTGTGTCCGCCATCCGCAACACAGGGTATCCTAGTGCCCGCCCCATCAAAGAAAGCAGATGATATTCAATTACTTAAAGCGCATATAATTTAGAAAAGTCATAGGTATCTGAATCCCGGGCCCCCCGAGTAAGAGGTCGACGTCTTAACGACTCGGCTATTAAATTTGTATTAAAAGATGCTGTACATAATAAGTTTATGAAATAGAAACGGACGGATGGATAATACGAGCATTATGTTCAGAGATGTTCTATCTTTTGATACATTGCCCAAAATGGAGGTCAAATTGCCACGAGAGATGGAGAAAGGCGTGGTCAGCTCGTTTTCGTCAAACTTTTCCTCACATAGTAAGATGCCAAGCAAATAAATGTTCTATTACAGGAATATTAGCTGTTTTTCTCGCGGATGACATTTCCCAGAAGTTATGGAGTCTTTTACGATTCCAAACTTCTTTCAAACTGTCTTCGGTTTCGATTCCATTTGATTTGAGTTTGTAGTATTCTAGACTTTGCGAACGAGGAAGTTGGCATCTTATGACTGTTGATATTTGAACTAACTTCAAGAAGTTTGGTGTCAAAGATCCAATATCTAAGTTTAGATTACAAGGCAGATCCTATAAATTATTATATTCGTCTTTTTTATGTTAATTGCATATGAGCATGCAGTCCCACCAACCACTGTCGACCACGGATAGCTGCAGCAAACCTCGAAGAGGACTGTGGACTGTAAGTAAGTTAGTAAGTCCTGTCAGTATTAGGTGTTAATAGTTAATAATTTGTTAGTGAAGGAATGTTAGTGTAAGTTAGTCCTGTTTGTAAATATTAGTAATCGTTAGTAATTGTTAAAGCTGGACACAGATGACCAGCTAAATAGGCTAAAATGGTCCCTTTTTGTATAAGTCTATTCTATAATATTCTAGTACTCTAAACTTAATTGGTCCAAAAGAGTTTTTTGATCTTAATTATAAATAGGATCGATTGACATCAAAAAAGTTGTTGTTTAAACTGTCAATTTTATTACTGACTATGCAGATTTTCTAAAATCTGCAAATGCTGATTCCATTATTTTCAAAAGTTATGGTTGGCTTCCTGATAACGTTTTCCCATATTTAAAACGGTTAAGGTACCAGCCCTTACTATTTTTATTTACTATATAGATTGGGGAAACTGGTATCCTTCCCTCGATTAACTATTAAATGTAACGTGTTACCACTTTCACAAGAATAATGGAGCTCTAGTGGCATACCGAGATATCGGCCGGGGAAGTGTTCACAATGTTTAGTGGCCCATTGTACACGCTTTCATTAAGACAATACACAAATATATTATAGTAATCTAGCTAACCTAACTCAATCCAGATCCAGTAAAGAGATTCAGTAGACCAATAATTATACGTCCATCAAGTAACTCCCGTTTTCACATTATTATTATTATTTTATTATTTATTGTAAAACCTTTAAACTAGGAGTACAATGGGCGGACTGAATGCCTGATGGAATTCTCTACCAGGCTACGCTAGTGATGATGAGATGATGTGGCAGGTGCTTATTACAAATAATAAATAAAAATACATACGTACAGACTATCCATATATACTAGAAAATAAATAAATAATATACATTATACATCATGATGACAAAATCAAATCACTCAACTTATGATTGTTGAGCAAGATATAGCTGCCGAACTTTTCGTTTAAATGAACCTTTGGTAGTAGGTAGGTAGGTAGGTAGTACACATTGCAAAAGGTTAATTAAAGTAGTGGAAAAAAAGCACTACAGTTGTTTCAAGTTACGTTTAGAACCATGCGCAATGTTCATAAAATATTCAATTCAATTATGTTTTCGCCCGTCTGTTTATTTTCTTGAGTTTTTATATATGTGGTATGTATTTTTTGTTCATTTTTTCGGGCTTCAGTCATCACTGAGTAGAAATGTACATATATTTTCTTAGTAAGTAATTTTTATGTGAATATAGTAACAAACGGGAATAGCGGCTATAAAAATAAACGTTAGCATGTGTTATTACAGTTGGTGATGATTCGTAATAGGTTTACTAGTTAGTTATTATAGTTAGTAACTTCTTAATAGGACTTTATTAGAAGCATCGACTACAAGAAAGCTAGTAACAACCGACAGTTTTAATTGGATAATTGATCCCATTAAAAAATCTAAATGCATTATCCGACGACGTATTTTCATCAAAGTAATTGAAACCGAGAAGTTTGTACATTCAAAATATCATAAAAATACTGCGATTGAAGTGAGATTTCAGCACAGCAACTTGATTGAAATGCTAAGTATTGTAGCTGATCTTCACTCAGCTTTTGCTCTGAAGCAATATGCTCCAAACTTTCCTGAAACCTATGAATTATCAAAGCAAGAATACTTGTTCGAGAATAATTCGTTGTCGAAGAATACTTCGTTGTCTTAATAATAGTAAGTGTCATTTTTAATTAATTGTAATTTATTACACTTAAGTCGTATAATCGAGTTAGCTATTAGCAATGTTAGCTATTTTACCTACTAATATTATTAACGTGAAATTTATTTTGTTTGTCTGTTTGATACGCCTTTATGGCTAAACCATACAACCGATATTCATAGAATTTGATTAAGATATATTTTGAGTCACAGACAAGGCAATATCATACTTTTGAAGCCAAATATATTATGTAGAGATGCCGAGTGAATGACAATATCATAAATTTAACGCAGAGGAAGCTAGTTATAAATAAATGCGAAAATAAAGTCTCTCAATGTGAGTTTTGTTAGGTTAACTAAAACTTATAGTAAGTAGGATCAGGGGTACTATAGAACTTCTAGGAAGCGCACAAAGGTTAAATGGCTTTGGCTTACACTCTTTGTGTACTCACCTTATTTGCTAAGAAAAATTTTCTCTATAAAAACTAATATATTTGCCGACTCGGTGGCGCGTTGGTCTGTGATCCTTACTGACGAGCCGTGGGACCCGGGTTCGATCCCCGGCCGGGGTGGACATTTATTTGGCAGATAGGTATTTGTATTGTATTGTATAGTATAGGTGTTTGGACTCGGGTCTTGGGCGTTAAATTGTGTTGTGTTTTATGTGTGTGTCCACCACCCGCAACACAGGGAATCCTAATGCGGGGGTGTGAGTGTGTAAGCGTTTATTTATTTATTTATTTTTATTTATAAATAACGATAAATTACATATAGGCGCGGGGCGGGTAGCATGTTCTATGGTCATACACTGACTGACACTCGAGATCAAATACTTTTGGACTCAATCTTAATTGGTGAAGTGTGTTATTTCCATGGGTATTACAAAAATGTCCCGAAGTTAAAATTGAATGCAATCATTATTAATCTGCTTGAAGTAAGACGTTGTTGGAGGAAATGAAAAAAATAATTAAGCAGCAGACTCGAAAACAGGGACGAAATAAATATTGAATAATATCTGAGAGTCCTGAATTCCACAAAGCGAGCTAAAGTGAAGAAGCAGGTGTTAATAACAACGAAGGAGAGAAAGGTATTAAATATGATAGAAATAAAGTGATAGGACGGTTAAGTTATGAGAAATGAAAGTGATGTACTCAATCATAATAAATAGATATACCACAGTGGGTTAAATCAAATTTTCAATAGGCAATAGGTTTATTAATTGAACGATTTTAGATAATTATTACGGATGATTCATTGTTTGACGGTGTCAGCGTATTTATTACCCGTGACACCGGAAAGACAATGTAATATTCTGATTATGACGACGCTATTAGCACTGAGCAAATAATAGTACCCTACATGTGGAAACTGTGCGCAGTAATCACAGAGCAAAGGTATTTGTATGTATTATAGCTAATAAGCTATAATAGGTCAAGAAAATTGATAGCTATTATAAGCAATACGAATGTTCGAAATGACGTATATCTGTGAAATATAATATTACCTTTGCCAACAGTTTTCAACTCGTTCTATTCTTACGAAATTTAGTTGCTATAGGTAAATATTAAGGTCATGGAAGTAGCAAACGTAGCAAACGTGTTGGACATCCTTAAGAAAATAGAAATGGGACTTTCAGTGTTTTACGTTGCGTGGTTTTCGTTGATAGTAAAATTTTACATTGTCAAACGGCTCGTCAAGCCCTCACCGCGTGAGCGACCCGCATTAACGCGTTAACTTCGTTAGTTGCGTATTGACGCAATTGGCGCAATAGTAATGCAAATTGACGCGGTGTTAACGGATTTCCATCCATGGCCGTCGTAATAAATTGTTTATTATTGTATTTGTAGGGGGTAATCACTACAATTACTGTTCCGATTGTAAACATTGTTTCACTTATAGAAAGTTACACTATTCATAAGTAGTAACGTAGAATATAGTATTACACATTTAGGGATCCCCAAAAAATTCAACGTTTATGTCCCAAAGTGGAAAAAATTGCTGTATAAAATTTCTATTATCGCGTGAGCTGCGTAAACTGTATGAGATAGAACCAAACAATGCACAAAGGAAATGTAAAACTCAATTTCACTTGAATAAAAGTCCGTGATATCGTGAGTCCGTATCACGGACTTTTAAAATAAATAAATATTGTTGTGTTTTCTGTATGTGTCCGCCACCCGCAACACAGGGAATCCTAATGCAGGGGTGTGAGTGTGTAACCGTTTAAGCGTTAATCTAAGTATGATATAAGTCATAGTAAGTGCTTTTATGATATAAAAAATAATAAAAACCTGGGCTGTAATTCGGGTAAATTTTCCAAATGATAAGATAAGTTCTCATCAAAATAAAGAGAAACCACTGCTGAATTCAGAAGGCACAGGACCGGTCGGAGTGACGTCGATTAGGGGAGGCCTATGTCCAGCAGTGG
The DNA here is from genome assembly GCA_018245335.1 of Dalla quadristriga. NCBI lineage: Eukaryota > Metazoa > Arthropoda > Insecta > Lepidoptera > Hesperiidae > Dalla > Dalla quadristriga. Next base: position 1,570 of record DWLO01003708.1, on the reverse strand, counting down.
AACTCTAAAGGCTGATGGATGGATGGATGGTATATAGGTAGGTACCAATGTAACAGTAATATATTATGTTTACAGTGAAATTTGCTCAATGTATCCTTACCACAAAAAAAATTGCTATTATCTGTTTACAAGCGGAGTTTAAACGATGAATAGTCGAAGTGCTAATGAAGTTATACATACAAGAGGTTTGAAGCCACGATTTTCTCTGAAGTGTTAGTTACGACATAGTTACGAGGGGTAACTTTTGATCAGCAATAAACTTAAGTCATGAAACTTTAGTAGTGACGTTGAATTTTGCCATCACGCCGTATTAAAACGTTTTATTTAGACCTAAAGTAGAAGTAAAGACCTAAGTTTTATATCAATAATCTCGAATGACTTTAGAAACACATGTTCTTGACGCGCAGCGTTCCCCCGTTTAGTCAATCCCGTTCCTAACCTAAGGTGGTCTGGAAGAGGTCGCTGCCTAGCGATAAGACCGCCTTTTGTGTAAATTCTATTTAGCAAATATTTTCTTTTTTACTGTATTTCAATTTTTTTTGGTGGACAATAAAGAATATTAGTATTGTATTGTATTGTACCTAACATCGGTCGGGTCTTCATCAGCCACCACCGTAGGATAAATTGTTATTAATGTTCCCTCGTGAATGAAGCGCTCGTGGTCGCGCGGCGAGGGTCGTTCGCAATTGATTGAGAATGTTAAGCCGCACCGGTTCCTGCCAGCAGTTGGATGGGTGACCGCTAGTGGCAAAACGTTGTAAGCGCGCCCGTGCTTCGGAGGGCACGTTAAACCGTCGGTCCGGTTGTTATCGTCAGATAACAGTCGTTAAGCTTTGCCAGAGGCCTTCGAGCGGCCTGAAAAATTACCGACCGGTTGACCACTTCACCCTCCACCAATCCGTATTGGAGCAGCGTGGTGGAATATGCTCCAGGCCTCCTCAGTTGTCAGGAGAGACCCGTGCCCTGCAGTGGGCCATTATTGGTTGCAGCCAGTGTTCCCTCGTGGAAATTAAAAATCAAGTATGTTATTTTAAGTTAGGATAAAATGTAATTCCATCGAGGAAACCAATAAATTAGTTAAATGTGTCTATCTGTGTCTCGACTTGCTGATTCCACCCTGTCTGACGCCGATCCTTAGCTAAATAGCATATTTGTCGTACCATTAGTATGTCACCGTTACTTTTTTAAACGTGGCGTTTTTATATCAACGGCCTCGAACTTCCTGACAATTTCGCAACTTTTCAAATATTTTCGTTAACGGTTTTTTCATGTTAGAACATTTAATGCCAGGATTTGGATAACAGGTAGAACCTGTATACGGTTTGCACGGGGCTTTACGACCGTCACACCCATTTCTGCCATGGAATAACTGTTTTTTAATAATTGTGTTCCGATCGGATTGGTGTGGATTCCGGTTACACTCTACCAGAGGCGACCAATTGAGTCCTCAGGGTGTTTGTGACCAGCTTCAAATAGGAGAAATACTAACGATAACGATACGTTTCTTTTCTTTTTTATACTTTTAGTGTTTTTTTAATCAGTCAAATAGTTTTGTGAATAAAAGTAAGTA
>DWLO01003707.1:0-10715 GCA_018245335.1 Dalla quadristriga | reverse complement strand
TAGCGATATCGAGGAAGGAACTGTAAAATCTTATAAGCGGTGAACTCCAGACACAATATAAATTTTAATGCACTGGTTCCAAAGCAGGTCGCTCACCAGCCGAGAGAAATAATAAGTTGAATTGTAATAGAACATTAAAAATGTTAATTTACTTGCAAGTTTAAATATCATCAGTATAGCTCAGCTGTCAATAGTCACTACCTACTGAGCAAGATAATTATGGCAGTCACTTATAAGTATTAAGCCAATTATAAGTATGTGTGCTGGTTTTTGGGTCTTTGTACGTCCTTACTGGTAGTATAAATATGTAAGGTATATTTTGGGTTTGTTGTCCTTCTTTCACGCTGCAACAGACAGACGGATCAATCGGAGAGTGTCATAGATTACATTTTATCCAGACAAATGCACGGTTCCTGTGGGTTAGACGAAGGAGTTCTACGCGGGTAGAGCCGCGGGCAAAGACTCGTATTGCTTTTTATGACAGAAACACTGCTGTGGCGCAAAAAAGTTAAACACATACGCACAAATTAAGTAATTACTCTGATTTAAGATCAAACATCCTAAAATATCAATTTAAAAATTCAATTCTTCTCCACCCCACTTCTGTGCCAATCTGGCCGAGTCCCGATTCGCCAGGTGCCATGACGCACGAACGGTCCCGCATCTCCTTTCGCTAAATTGGCCGCGCCGCGAGCCTTTGCACTACTATGGTATCTGCTCAAATGACACATCTCCTCTTTACTTGCAACGTCTTAAAGGTGAATGAACCGAAAATTAAACGGCTTGAACATTAATTGGTCGAATAAAACATAGGAAGAATGTGTTAATTGCTCAATTCTATCCACGTGGTAACACTAATAGCCAACCACTTTGTGTCACTAGAACCGTCTTTGAAGTAGGTCACACATTAATGAGTTATGTAATCTATACTCTTCAGACATAACTGCAGCCGAAGCGCTGCTGTATTGCAACATTACTTTTAGAGCGGTATTTGTTCTGAGTAGTGCCAGCATAAGCAATGTTAGTAGGGTGGTTAAGAATTCGACCTCCTGTAGGTATACTCAGATTCGGGGATTCAAACCCCAGACTGCACCTCTTGACTTTTTAGGGTTGTGTCTTTAGGAATTACAGCTTCGAATTCTAACACTAACAGATACTAACTGGACTATTCCTATCTTATACTAACAGGACCAACTTACACTATAAGTCCTAATCCTATGGTCCTATTACTGATGGATATGAACCAAATAATATTCCTAGTAGCAGATGGACTAACTACATGAACAGTCCTATAGTTCAAATTGAAGTTAGTCACAGTAGCGGCACTTTCATGCTCGTTCATCCCAAACTATCACACGGTTTAGCTATACTTTAACATCTTAGGGGTTCTCCATAATATTCTCTCAAATCCGCACTTGGCCAGCGCGATGGACGTCTGTCTAAACCCTTGTTCAAAGAGGAAATTCGTACACCCAAAATCGATAGGACTGTAATTTTTGACATGTCCAATGGCCACATTCCTCAATAGTCTTCCTTCTAAATTTATTTCACGTTTTAAATGTTTTTATTAGATTCTTACTGTTATAGCCCCTGCAGAGTTAATAAGCCGGCAAAACCAACCTATTTGGTCTAGCGAGCGTACTGCTCACCTAAATCAAAGATGCGATTAACGTAAGTGGTTCACTGTTAGAGCCGAAAGCAATAACAGTATCGCGCGAATATTACATGTTGTATACCTTATGTTTTTGTTCGCTTGCACAACGAGCTAAGTATGTAACTCAATGCACGTCGATTACCTGAAACAAAAACAAAGTCCATTAGCGAATTGAATGGAAGCATGTACCACTAATACTGCAGTTACAAATTACTGTAATACCAATAATCGTACATCATTTTATTATTAAATTATAGTAGTGCTCGGAGGTAAGCTCTAGAGACGGGCAGGATGTTAATTAGAAAATTATGTGGGAAATTATTAATAGGTCGGTCGTGTAGCCGATTAGATAACAAACTAGTTCATTAGGCGACCAGGATAAGGGTACAGTGGGGATTATATCGAGGAGTCATCGTCGTTACGAGTATTGTTTTAGGGTCGAGAATGTCCGTGGAGCTAATAGAGGAGCCACGACGGTGGAGGCGAGATAAAGCAGTAGCGAACAATACGTAGCGCGTCGCGTCGTGTCGGGCCGGGGGCGGGTTGACGCGTGGTTGAGGAATGATCAGCGTCGTGGAAATGACGACTTAATGGATTATACGTGTTGCCGACATCGAGATAAGTGTCGCGCCGGGGCCCGAACCGTCGTCGGAGATTAGGCATCGAATCACAAAAATTAATAACGTAATGGGTCAGTTTATGCATCGGCAACCTCACGTGACTAAGTGCAACATCATCAAATTAACAATATTGATAAGATATATATTTTCATTAAAATAAGTAATAAACTAGGTTTTGATAAAAAAAATTGGAATGAGTGCAATAATTTGACCGAGAAAGCGCTACAACCACAATGTAGAATCGAAGTGAGAATAACTCACCTTGATGTGTGAAACTTTAGTTTGCGTTAGTTAGTTTACTTTAATTTAATGTGTGCGCAATTTAGTTGAATGAATCATAAAGGCAAGTGACCCACATCACACGCGTGAAGCCACGCAATGGAGCATCCCAGACAGTTGCGTGCCGGCGTGAAGCACCGTAAATTGAATTCGGACATTCTGTTATAACGAGCTACGGATAGCAGTCATCCAATCCACATTAAACAGCTCCACAATAACCGACGATTTACCGGCAATCTATTCTTTTATGACGCAGGACCAGGTACGCCTCTCCACTTACGACAAAAAGTCGAAGGAGGGATCACCCGCTGGTCTTTTGTGCGGCGTTTCTAGGCGCGATGTGGACAAACGAGCCGTGGGAGCCGACGCAATATATCGGTGTTGCGGCGCGAAGGACGCGATGTCCATTACAAAGCCATTTGCGCTGTTTACATAAAGCAGGAGGGATGCAAATACTGTGGCCCGGGCCGGTGGTGCGATTGCAAATTTTCCGCTTCTCGCGTGTCAAAGGAGATAATTTATTGCAATTGAGATATAGAAGGCGCCTCGGGATCGCGGGCGCAACACCTCGCATAAATAGCGCTGGACGGACTCGCCAGACGTCCTCCTATCATCCCGCCACCAAATAAAATTATGATCACGACCATTTATTACATTAAGCATCGGGTTAAATTCCCTTATCTATCCCACAGTATGTTTTTGAAGGATGTATGTATCCTATGTCAGCCTATGTACCCTATGTCACTCTCCGGCCCGTAAACTATCTCCGGCCAAAAAATCACGTAGATCCGTCGCTGTGTAGCAGCTTGACAAAAGGACAATCCAAGAAACTATCAAACACACTCACATTTCGGATATCAGTAAGGAATTATACATGACTCCATGGCGCATTGGCAATGTCCCCGATAATGAGTCCAAGGTAATATTCCCGGCCGTGACAGACATTGCTTTCAAACAGGTTTGTTCGCGGGTCTTGGTCGTTTGAGATGTTTTATTTGTATCCGTCTGCCATCGAAATCAAAATACTGGTTATGAGTATACCTGCCATACTTCTAGAACCTTCATATTCATATTTTCCATTAAGTACATTCATTTCTATTGTACGAGTATATGTTTACGTAATAAACGATACAAAAAGATGTGTCGAACTCGAAACGAACAATTTTTACATAAATAGATTACAGTCGATGGAACCATGGAAGCAATACAATGGAGCCCTAACAGATGCAACGTACTCGTATGATCCATTTCAGGTAAAACAACCAAGTGGTGAGGCGTGCTGGTTTGGACACGTTCTTAATTTTTTTTGCAGAACATCTCTTGAATAGACTACTATTAATAAGAAGACTTACAATATAGCCATGTGCATTCCACACAATAAGAACTTGAGGGTTACTAATGTCCAAAACTAAATTTATTATGTTCATGGCTCCGATGGTGTGCAACTCTCCACAAGAATGCCAAAAACATAATTGACTATTGTAAAGGTATAAATCATGGGAAATGCAATCTAATGGTAAAAGGGACCACAATTTGTTAAATCAAACGGTGTCGACCAAATTGTTAGCTTCGCAAAACACATAATGTGCAGACGTTTAATTTGATGATAGGTTGATGTCAGAATGGTTGAAAATTATATCAAGTTCACAAATCGAAATAAACCTCGATTAGGACCTACCAACCAACGGTCTGTAATTATTATTTGCAAGAAAGTGCAATTTGGTTGCTCAAATGTTTTTTGACTGCTTTATCTTATTTTTTATGTATAACGAAACCTTAGCAACTATTAACCAACAAAAACTATCTCAATATCTCATGTGCACCTACCTTGCTACAAGCAAAGGAAGCACTTCGAGCACACAATAAATTACATTAGTCAGATTTGTCAATCACCGATTGATCTAAATGAATAGTCAGAAATAATAGACAAGCAAATATTTAGTAAATTCCGCTAATATATTTTTGGTAAACTTCTACCACCTTCAAAAAGTTAACAAATCAATTTTACCAAGTATAGTTTAAAATAGTATTTAATCCATTTAAAATTTGGTATGTAACTTTTATTTTACACTAATTGCACGCTTCTAACTCTTCCATTTTAAATAGCGAGCTTTAGGGGAAACCCAATCGTGAATCCCCCAAGGGAGGTGTACCAATTTGTTCGGCGGGCAAACATTACAAATCGGAACACCGTGTTCACTACGAGTAAAATTCTATCTATTCCAACTCATTGAGCATGGATAATAATGAATGTCAACAATAGTCAGAGGTCCGAGGTACTATTCTATCAGCGCGGTGTTAACAAGCAGCGACTCCGACAAGCGGCTATGCGCCTGCCAGCGAACTACCTGGGCAGCTGGCACGAACCCCCACCAGACACCGTGCGCCTCACCCCGGACCATCCTCCATCTCCCTCTTACACACTCAACAAAAGCTTGTCCGAGCGCCACAAAAAGCGGTTTCGCTCTGTAGTGTTATGAGCTGCCGGCGTCTGTGTGCGTCGACTGTATTTTTCTGACAGGCTCTACTCTGAAACGGGTAGAGCGGAACATAAAGCAGAGTCGGAGGCTGTTAGAACGTTTTAGCCCCGGGCGTCGATTTACCTGTTGGAACGCGTGAACCGGCGCGGCCTTGTGCGCGAGCGCAGCGCAGGTTCGATTCGACGGAGAGTCAGTTCAACCCCAGATCTCGGCGCGGGCGAGCGCGTTGCGTATCTCGACCGCCTCGCTGCCGGCGCACGATCTTGTCCAATTAGTGCTGTCGCGGGAAACGAGTTGAGTGCCCGGTTCAACTAGTGAAGTACAGTCGCACGATGGATAAATAAAATGGACAATCCCGCGTAACGATGCGATTTTTACGTGCAATTTTAGTGCAAAAGGATAGCAAATAAAACTATGTAATACGTTTAAGTGAAGTGGATAAGAAAGCAATATGTGTTCAATGTGGTTTATCAGTTTTATGTTACTGGTGAGCGCCGCCTTGCCCTCTTGGAGTGCTTCTTTATCGGCAACGACGGGGGCGCGCTACCAGGCGCCCGACGAGTGCCGGTGGACGAGGGACGACGAGGACACCGGTGTTGCGTTGCAATGCAGGTTAAGGACTATAAACAGCGAACTGGAAAACACTAACTTCAGTGCTATACAACCTCACTTGACAGTGAGATTACGCCTCGAGTGTAGTGACGCGCTTTTCTTCCAAAGCTCTTTAGCCCCGGGTAGCTTTCGTCAGTTGATAGAATTGAGAGAGCTCACCGTAGAATACTGTAAGATCGGCAACCTCACCGACGGAGCATTGACAGGTCTCCGTGAACTTAGAAATTTAACAATAAGAACGCACAATACAGACTGGTCTACGATGTCACTAGAGATAACACCCACTGCGTTTTCAAGGGATGTCCCGAACCTAGAAAGACTGGATCTCAGTGAAAACAATATGCTTATATTCCCTGAAGGAGCTTTATGTACATTAAGAAATTTAGAACATCTCAATATGACCAATAATAGAATGAGAGATATAAGTCATTTTCAATTTTCGACTGCACATCGTCACCCAACTGAAAAATGTGGAGATAACCTTTTAGTATTAGATCTCTCCAGAAATTTAATTGATACCTTGCCGCCGGGTCTCTTATCTGGACTAAAAAGACTGCAGAAATTGTATGTTCAAGGAAATGGACTGAACTCGGTGGCAGACAGAGCCTTAGAAGGGCTTATATCTTTAACTACTGTGAGATTTTCTGATAACCAACTTACTAGTTTGCCTCCTGAGCTATTTAGCGATACAAAAGAACTGAAGGAAATATATCTTAGCAATAATACAATTACAGTTCTTGCGCCGGGCCTCTTTAGTGATCTGTTTCAACTTCTTGTGTTAGACTTATCTCACAATGAACTCACATCAGATTGGATAAATACTTCAACGTTTACCGGATTGAAGCGGCTTGTATTTTTAGATTTTTCCCACAACCGAGTATCGAAAATGGAAATTGCGTTATTTAGAGACTTACACAACTTACAAATTTTGAAGATGCAAGATAATTTTATAGAGCATATCTCCGAAAATGTATTTAGCTCGTTAAGCAATTTGCATACATTAATTTTATCGAACAACCGATTAACAAATGTTGAAAGTTTTGCATTTATGGGTTTGCCAGTTTTGACTGTGTTATCAATAGACAGCAACCGCATATCTAAAATTCACCCTCATACGTTCCGCAATTGTACATCACTACAAGACTTACATATCAATGGAAATAGATTAGATGAAGTACCGATTGCGCTGAAAGAAGTTCCACAACTGAAAACTCTTGATTTGGGCGAAAACTTAATAGTGAGCATAGAAAATGCATCATTTATGACAATGCAACAAATGTATGGATTGAGATTGACGGAAAACAATATTGGTAACATAAGTAAAGGGGTCTTCGATAAGATGACATCATTAAAAATTTTAAACTTATCCAGGAATAAAATTCACAAAATCGAAGCGGGCTCATTCGACGGCAACGTAAACTTACAAGCAATACGACTAGATGGCAATTATCTAACTGACATCGGTGGTCTTTTCGCTAAGTTACCAAATTTGGTTTGGCTGAACATTTCCGATAACCGTTTAGAATGGTTTGACTATGCCATGATACCTACTGGATTGCAATGGCTTGATATTCATGCTAATAGGATCGCAGAGCTTGGAAACTACTTTGAGATCGAATCACAACTATCGCTCAGTACGTTCGACGCCAGTTCAAACAGGTTAACTGAAATAACTGGAAGTGCAATACCTAACTCTGTAGAGATGTTGTACCTAAATGATAATCTGATTTCCAAAGTTCAATCTTATACTTTTTTCAAAAAGCCAAATCTTACCAGAGTTGACTTGTACGGGAATAAAATAACAAGCTTAGACCCAAACTCTTTGAGAATATCCGCAGTTCCACAAGATAAATCAGTGCCAGAGTTCTTCATAGGCGGAAACCCATTAGAATGTGATTGCACAATGGAGTGGCTACAAAAAATAAATACGGGAAATAGAGCCAGAACTCAACCGAAACTAATGGACTTAGACAGTATATATTGCAAATTACTTTATAATCGTGGAAATTCGTATGTACCATTAGTTGAAGCTGCACCTCACCAATTTTTGTGCAAATATGACTTCCACTGTTTTGCACTTTGCCACTGCTGCGATTTCGATGCATGTGACTGTGAAATGACATGTCCCAATAACTGTACTTGTTATCACGATCAATCTTGGTCAGCCAATGTGGTAGAATGCTCTAACGCTGGTTATGTGAATATGTTACCAGAGAGAATACCAATGGATGCATCTCAATTATATCTCGATGGAAACGATGTAAAATCTTTGCCAAGTCATGCTTTCATTGGAAGAAAGAAATTAAAGATACTTTACCTTAATGCTTCTAATATTGAAACAATTCACAATAGAACTTTTAACGGCTTAAAAGAACTGGAAGTATTGCATTTGGATTATAATAGTCTAACTGTGATTGAAGGCCAGGAATTTGACGGTTTGGACAGCTTGAGAGAGCTCTACATAAATAATAACAAGATTAAAACAATAGGCAAGGAAATGTTTACTCATATGGCACGTTTGAAAATATTACACCTACATCAGAACAGACTGGTGACATTATCTGTGTGGCAAATAAATCCTGTTATAACTTCAATCACTCTGTCTTATAATCCATGGTCTTGCGATTGTGAATATACAGAAATGTTCCGGGAATGGACAAAGCGTGTAAGTTCCATTACAGATATTTCTAATGTGAAATGTATTTACACAAAGGAAAATAATACAGAAATGGCAGTGTATAACGAAAGCTTGTATAGTGATCCCAGTTCTGGATTCAATATAGCCGATGAAAATGGAACAATATGTACAGGACTGCCAAGTATAAATAACAGTATAAACGGAAACTTGACTGCAACAAAAACAATTATAACCAATGAAGTTGTGCAAGACTACATACCATTACTCGTGGCAACCCTCGGAGCGTTCTTGTTAGTTTTATTCGTGGGTATGGTGGTCTTCATATTTAGACAAGAAATGAGGGTGTGGTTCCATTCGAAGTTTGGAGTAAGGCTATTCTATCAATCAAATGACATTGATAGAGATGATAGAGAAAAGATGTTCGATGCCTTTGTGAGCTACAGTTCTAAAGATGAAGCATGGGTTGCCGAAGAGCTGGCCCCAATGTTAGAGCGAGGCGATCCCCCTTACAAGTTGTGTTTACATTATCGTGATTTACCTGTCAGTGGATACGTGGCTGATAACATTATACAAGCGGTAGAGTCATCTCGTCGGACAATAATGGTGCTCAGCGAAAACTTTATAAAATCTGAGTGGTGTCATTTTGAGTTCAAATCGGCTCATCATCAGGTTTTGAGAGATAGGCGAAGAAGGTTGATAGTAGTGTTACTCGGTGAGGTGCCTCAGAAAGATCTCGATCCAGATATAAGATTGTATTTGAAAACGAATACATATCTCCACTGGGGCGATAAGTTGTTTTGGGAGAAGCTAAAATTCGCATTACCGGATGTACCTAACAAGCAGAGATGTCGAGGCGTGCCGAGTCCCGGCGCCGGTGCAGTGGCCATGCACCGGCACCACCATCCCAGGACCCACTTGGGGGCCCTGCCGCCCCCGCCGGTGCACGGGGCGCACCCGGTACTCCCTCCGCATCCCTCTCACGCTCCGCACCAGGCGCCGCCTCGGGGCTCCCCGCGTACTCTCTCCGTCCATGTGTAAAAGTGCTCAAATACTTAATAACTGTAAAGTGATATTGCAATACGAAAAGTGACTCTTTTGTGTAAATTGTGATGGCTAGTCGGTTAGCGTAATGTATGTATTGTAAATATTTTTTTAATAATTGTAGTAGTGTTCGATTTTAAGGAATATGTAAATAGCCGAACTATCAAGTTTTTAACGATTGAATTAGGTGTCGCAAATCTATGGTAGAGCTAGCTCTGTGTTCGCATAAACATATTTTGGAATACCAGTACTGAATATTACTCGTATTGTGCAGACTTTTAGGTGTTAGGCCTTAATAAGGCTGTGCTTGTTTGGCAAAATCTTGCCGATTACTATTAGAGTGACTTAATGGCATCACTGCCTCCATCTGTGATAAAATTAGTTGTAGTTAGATAGCTTACTATTAATATCCCATCAATGTAAATATTGTAATTTAGTCATGTCTAAAAGAAAAGAATATTTATTGTAAGAATTTTCAAAAACGACTGTGTCCAAAAGTGATATACGATAAATAAAACATGAATCAAATTAAACAGTCGTTTTCTTATATTACTTTATCTTCATATGTTTGACGAAATTAACACAGAAGCTTTTTAAACCTCACACCGATACTCTTAAATACATAAACATTACAATACACCCAAACAATAATAAATCAATATTCTGTTATTTTCATTGCATTAGCTTTGAGTTGTTTCTGATTAAAAATACATATTAAAATTTTATTCAAATATTTATTGTTATTCACTACCATACTTTTTATACACAAATAAAATGAACGTATGTAGGAGGTTCATATAAACACATTTGGATTGAAATTATAAATAAACTGACAAATATATAAAATTATATAAGTAATAAAATCATCAAAATCTATTTAACATATTTTAACTATATATCTAACTATAATAAATACTATACAACAGTGCTTACTTGCATTAATCGTTCTGGTAGTTCTATTTACACGTTATATAACAATAATTAAAACTATGAGTATTTGGTACTTTTAATTGCTTTTCAATCATGCTATTAGAAAATATGTTAATATTCAAGAATTAGTCTTCAAACATTTAATTTATATAGCAATTAAATCTACTACTAATAACAATGATAAAATAATACAAAACAAAATAATATTTATTAAAAAATCGACAGTTAATAACAGAACCGCCTTTTTGATGGTGGTTTAGGTAAAATATATGAACGAACATTTAATAGACTTTTCTGCGCCCTTAATTATTTCAGTCTTCTACCAATTTTCGAAAAGTTCAATTTGATTAGGTTTCATAAATATATAAGGATTGGCAGGTATACATGTAGTACATAAGAAGCTGCTATTTTAGTCTTCACAAGCAGCAACGCATTTTGAACCACTTCGAATGTGATTTTAA
>DWLO01003706.1:0-10716 GCA_018245335.1 Dalla quadristriga | reverse complement strand
GTGTAATGGTACCACTTCACATGGCTATTTATTTTATATTCAATACTCATTGTTTTATTGTAATAGCAATTTGCTTAATGGTTGTTGTGTTCGGAAAATAAGTAGACGAGCAGACCAACCAACTGATATAGAATAAGAGGCGAAATTTTTAGTTAGTAAAACGCATTTTAACCGCTAGCTACCCCAGCATGCCTACGATTTATTAGACGAAGTACGTGGCATGTTCGGAGAATTGGCAAACGTCCTACGAGTACCATCGACGTGTTCAGCTCGGGCCTTGCGCGGCGGATCGTAAAGGTAACAAAAAATCTCATATTTTGGAACCGGAGGGACGGATTTTTAATAATTTACTGTGTGGCTAATGTACGTTCTTGAATATGTACCCTTAATGTAGAAGTTTATACAAAAGAGAAATAAATAACATAGCAAATATTTATTCTGTTATTTTATTTTATTTATTTAGTAAGTACACTATTGAGTTGAACCTGTAGCTTACGTATCGACGTAGTTATAGAGACTAACACAATGAAAAGGCTTCCTACTTGCTATGCGGTTTAGTTACAAAGCTGATAAGTTAGCAGTACTTATGAGCATCGATGCCAAACTTGCAAGTAATTAATACATCATGATGAAGTTATTGCATAGATACTAGCTTAGATAAATCTTCCGCACCTCTGGATGCAACAATATGCTTAATTTATTTTCTTACACTTGTTTGTATATTCTCACGTCTTAATTGACCGAATATTAAATAATACATTACGGTTCATTTAAAAATAATCGCCTCTAACGCGGTGCGCCAGCAACGGGATTTAAAGGATTGTCGTCAAATATTAAATGTCTTTGGTCGCATCCATTAGACGAATTATGGGCACATTCAGTCATCTACGCCGTTCGACGGATAATGAGATATCTTTACATTAAAAAAAACAGAATTTATTTAAGCTACTGTCTTGCATCTGGAAATGCATTTTGGTTTATTTTGATCTTTAATTTTAATATTTTTTTATGATGACGTTAAATTAATTTTTATCACACTTATATTTAAAAGTAACACACATCTAAACTTTATTCCGTTACGAGCGGTTATCAGTTTCGCTTACCTCTCGCTCGCACATTCGAACATTTTCAACGATTGTAAAAGTCTATGTATACTTTTTAAACATGTGCCACAATTAGTATATCGATATTAAATTACGGACATTTAAGACATTTTTTAATTTTCATATACCTACCTATAATATTTCACATTGTTTGAACTTGCAATGCTATAAAACAATAAACATAAGCCTACAGGCCAGCTTGTGTCGGGCTGTTGGGGATTAGCGACCCCATCGAACCGAGTTCCCCCGATACTCGATCAGGCCCCCCATCTCTGGCTTGCCTTTGCGGGCTGGACGGAGTGGGGCGTTAGAACTATATGTTCGCGGGGTGGAAGGAAAACATGCGTAAGTCGTGAGTTGGTGAGGTGTTTGAACCACTTCGCAGAAAGCGGTGTACGCCATTCTACACTCTGAGCCATCACAAAAATGTTGCCACCTTTGACGTACGGTGCGTCGGCACGTTTTGATAGCCCATATAGTGCGAGTCACCACCTGCAGTGTTTTGGATTTTTTTACCTTCCCCCTCCCCCCACACCTCAATATAGCTAATTTAGTTTCCTGTGTACCTGGTGGGGTCCACTTTCGGGTGTACCAATTCTTGGTGCAGTCGATCGACCTTGGTATCCGCCATGTGCACCATATTAACATTACAGTGTCCAAACGGGCCGCTACGTGTTGCACCACGCAACCCTTCCAAATGACCAATGTCAGTTACATCTGGGACCCGTGATATGTTAACGAGATACATTACAATAATAAAAATAATTTATTGGCCATACCCTAGTTACAAACATGTTTTAATTCCCTGACACCTAGGGAAGCGTGGACTGTGGCCTAGGAGTACATAAGGTACTTCCCCATAAGGTGCTACAATATTTGTGACATAGTCATGATAAATTGTTTATTTTGTAAGTAGTAGTACGCTGAATGTTAACATTATTTGATTGTTTCCTCGAATAACCACTGTCTATTTATAAACTTGTATTCTATAGAGTGTATATGTAAGGTGTAATATTACTAGTAATATTATTTATTACTAGTAATAATAGAACTAGTAATCCGATTCCAGCCTACCTCCGTCACGTCAATTCACTGTTAAGAGGATACCTCGATCCTCACTTGAAAATGAAGCGGACGGATCACGAAGCAATCACGGAGGACTATGGAGTTTTAAAATGACAGTGATGCAACTATGTCATGAACGTAAATGGTGAGACGGCTCGGTGGCTCGGTGGCGCTCGAAAATAATCAATTTAAGTGCCAAACATCGTCTTAAATTTTATTCACAAAATAATTTGACGGATTATGAAAATAATAGGGGATTTTTTAGAAATGATTACTCAGATACTATGGTTTAAAAATAATTCCATGAACTAATTCGTAAAAAAATATAGTAGTATCTCAGAAAATAGACAATAATTAGAGACTACTTCATAAAAAAAAATCTCTAGAAAAATTCACGTCAAATTTGGTCGTGTTTTCTTTTTTTAATTGCTTAGATCATATAGTCAAGAAACATATATTCAGAAATAAGGTACATAATCCTATAATTTAAGGAAAATTTGTGGAATTGAAAACACACTAATAAACCGAGGCATCACCTTAACTCACACCAGTGACCAGTTACAAAACCAATCCAAAGTTTCGTGTTGACATGAATGTGAATGAACAACGAGAGATAGCGCACCACAACATAACAATGGGATGATTTTCCATTGTCATAGATTTTATGTAGCGCAGTTCGCAATAAGCCGACGGCAAAGTGAACATACAATGCCGAACTTACTTGAAATACTGCGGGGACATAGACAAAGTACTAACATTCTATTAGCGATAACGATAAT
Organism: Dalla quadristriga; assembly: GCA_018245335.1. NCBI lineage: Eukaryota > Metazoa > Arthropoda > Insecta > Lepidoptera > Hesperiidae > Dalla > Dalla quadristriga. The sequence goes on along the minus strand of DWLO01003706.1, from coordinate 7,769 downwards.
ATAATAATCGTAAAGTTTTAAAATGTATGTAACAATTTATTGGCGACCGCCAGTCAAACATCAAATAAATGTAAAATCAACAGTCATTTTAATTAGCGTTCTACAGGCTCTTATCTCAGAACAATAACTCAATCAAGGTCTTATACTCCGTGGGCTGTTGCATGCTGCATGGTGCGGGTGGCATTTGGCAAAAGTTCCGCTTTACCTTCCTGCTTTAGGTTGCTCAGCTCTAATACTTTTTTTTGTGATACAACTTATAAACTGATATTTATGTATATTTCATGCTGATTGTAAATTTTTGCAAAAATGTGTTAATAAATGCAGGTCCAAATAATTTCCAATAGTCAAATATATCTACGGAGAACGTTTTCCCATAACTACAACTGCAGTTAGGGAACCCGCCCTTGCTGCCCCGTCTTAAAAATCCACACTGTATAGACAGTCTATATTCTGTATAGTGTTTGATTAGAAGCTGATTGGAATGAACGAATTCGCTTCGGGCTGATAGCATTCGATAAATATAGGCGTACTACTCTTGATGGAAAACACACCGCTTTCCATCGAGAATCAGAATTTTTACCAAAAAATTAAATGGGATATCTGCAACGTTGGTAAAGTTTGTGTAGTTTTCATTAATTTAGTTTTTGTTCATTTTTCACTAACTTTTAACCGGAACTTCGTTTTATAATTATGAACGTTCAGTGCATTGGCGTATTGCCCATACAGGCTCGCTATGCTACAAGACTATATACCTTAAGCGTTAATAACTTATCCACACTAACGTGTACCCTTTATAATCTCCGAAAATTGCATCAAAATCCGTTCAGAGAATTCGGAGCTTATTCGCGACAAAAAAAAACGAAGGCAGGCTGACAGGTAGACGAAAATACTAAAAACTGTAGATTATATTTATTTTTCATATAAATACCATATACAATTATTGACATTAATTTTAATATCATAGACAGACACAGATTTCATTTGAATTTATATTATACAAATCGTCCTTATTCAGAATTCAAGTAATAGATATTATGCCAGGTAGTAATAACGGAAATCCGAGGTAGGTGCTCTCGATAGTATTCGCAATTATCATCATACCAATAATTCGTTAATTAAACTAACGTTCATTTAAGCGCTTCTAAAATGCAATGTAAAGTGGCAAATACGTTGTGAATCCATGGTGTCAAGCGCTTCTAGAGTGGTGTTGTTATTTGAATACAACTTGAACCACGTGGTAGAACCTGTATACGATACCCCCTAACTTCTGGAATTCCCCTTAAATTAGGTGTGAGCCCCCAACTAACCCCTCAATATGTTTTATGATTAATTTTAACGGACCCCTTAATTATTTAGGGATCCTTTAAAAATGAGTTCCGACCCTTACATATGTTTTAAGGGACTCCTTAATAATTTTGGGCTGCAACCCATAATGGCCTAATGCAGGGCACGAGTATCTACTTACAACTGACTGCTCCAATGCGGATTGGTGGAGGGGTTAGTGGCCAACGCGAGTGTCGGAAGTTTTTCAGGCCGCCCGAAGGCCTCGGACAAGGCGCCGGGACAGACGGCTTAACGCAACGTTCTCGCCATTTTTCTCTCGTCAAAAAATAGGTATTTGAAAATTAAAATATGTCTAAAATGTCCGTAATGTTATTGTCAACAATAATAATAATAAATCATATTTTTTAAAGTATACATTGACCATTACATACATGGAAAATCATAGAATGTACGAGAGCGAGAAATGCGAAACGTGACAGCCCTCTAAGTGAATGCCTGAAAGGATTTCTCGGCCCAATAGTGATACATGAAATATTAATTACCGCCAACACTAAACGCATACTCAAAAAAGTATTTAGTCACAGCGTACGGGAACTAACAAATAAGGTCCAAACTCGCGTCTTATTTATGACTTGAGCCGTAATAGTCTCCGGAATATCATAACTTTTGAAAGCCGTCTATATTTAAAGTTCTGTTTGGAGCATCAACAGAAGTTCATTTCTTGTAGCGCTTCCGAGTTTGAAAAGTTCCAGCTCTCAAACGAAGCGAAACTTACTCATACATCCGTGTAAAGTCAGATCAAGGTAAAAAAAGATATACTTACCAAAAATATGAGAGTGAAATCCCGTCAAGTTCTCAGGCATTTATGTACAAACAAACAGACAGATATTCAGACAGACAACAAGTGTACCATCATCACCATCACAACCTACGCCTGCCGACTATTTAGCATGGGTCTAGAACCATACAGGCATACAGCCAATCTGAATAGAATTTGACTGAGATGTATTTTGAGTCATGGAGATTGTCATAGGATACTTTGAATCCTGAACGAAGTCGCGGACAAAAGCTAATCTATATATATAAAACAAACTCACAAAATCGTGTTAGTTACACCATTTATAACTCAAGAACGGCAGGATCGAATTTCATGGTTTTTTTTTGTTGGATTTGTCTCCGCCCGGAACAGCAGAAAAACTATAAAACATTTGAAAAATTTAAGAAAAAATAATAGAAGTTTATACAGATTGGCGACGTTCGGCTTGTTAGGTCGTTGTTTGTCCCATATGCGTTCCTAAACTAATAATCCGATTTCGATGAGACTTTGGTGAGTTGTTATGCGTACACCGGCGAGCGATTCTGAGTTGGTAAAAAAAATTACCTACCAAGAAAGGGCTGGACGACGTCTGCCGGGCCAGCTAGTAATAAATAAAATCAAACACACATTGTTTCCCTCACAACATTGAACGTTAAACGACGCTATATTCCTAGTTGCGGGGCATGTAGTGCTAAAAGTTAATAACTGGGTGAAGCTAACTATGTTACCGGGTGGTATTTTGTCGCGCGAGGCGCGTTCAAATTGATGTTAAATTCATACAATAAAATTGTAGTTTCACGTGTACACGTGTACTTTCCAGAATTTTCAAGCTTGGAAACGTATTTAAGCCTTGGCTTAAGAAGATGTGACTGGAAGTTCATGTCAATCATCATTCAAGAATAGCAAGCAATTCGAATATTTTCTTTAGTTTAGCTTCACTTTAATCACTTTAACTTTACAGTTTAGTTTAGCTAAGTTATCAGATGTTTCTTATTCACATTAGTGATAACTGGAAATTGCAAAGTTGAGTAAAAACGACATTAGACTTATTATTTCTTGCCGTTAGTACCAGTACAGTATAGACATTTTTTTTAAATAATACACGATCGATATTCTCGATCACAAGTAAAATTTTTAACAGAAATTCGTTTTTGTTTTTTACATCCGATAACAGAATTCTAACATGATTTCGACAAAATATTTGATATTCTATACCTTAGTTCTTTACTAACATTTCGCAAATGTAGTCGTGACTCTCAAAACACTGACTGACCACACGAGTTTTATAAAAGTGAAAATATCACGAAATCTGATACCCGGTCAGTTCTCTTCGTATTGACGTTTTAAGGACAATCTGAATAGGTAATGCTTTGTAATGCTAATGTTAAGCAGTAACGAGCTAGGGAGACTTTTATATTTTATAAGCTGCAGTGTATACAGAAGCCTTTCCCGTAGCTATATACACGCAGTCTCACTAAAACAATATGCATTTCCATCACGACCACGACCACTCCACAGATTCAACGCGTAATATAGAATTGCGAACTGAATGAATTTGTAATCGAAGTCCACAGCTCATGTATTTGGATGCCATGGGCCTTGGTGTGAAACAAAATTAAATTACTGCGGATTCAAATAATGTCCAATAGTTATGGAACGTACATATGGCACGTTAGACATTTTATAATAGGACGTGCTGTAGGGTTGGGTCATATTTGTGTTGACTACACACATTCTCTGAGCGTAATACTTTATTCTGCAGCGCTTGTGGTCGCGGGACGAGTGTCAATCGTAATTGATTGAGAATGTTACGCCGCACCGGTTTTGGCCGGTAAGTGGAGGTATGACCGCTAGTGGCAAAATTTCTTGAGCGCTTCCGTGCTTCGCAGGGCATGTTACGCCGTCGATCCTTGTTATCGTCTGATAACAGTAGTTAAGCCTTGTCAAAGGCCTTCGGGTGGCCTGAAAAACTTCCGACATTATCGGTGGCCACTAACTGCTCCAGCAATCCACATTGTAGCAGCGTGGTGGAGTATGCTCTAGACCCGTGTCCTGCAGTGGGTCATTATGGGTTGCAGCCACACACATTCTAAATCTTTATAACGTATTTCTTTGTACACCCCTTTCTTTCCACCTGTTTCTTTGGACACAAGTCATTCGATGCCGCGTTGGTCAGTGACCTTGTCTGACGAGCCGTGGGTTCCGTGTTCGATCCCCGGCCGGGGCAGACATTTATTTGGCAGATAAATGTTTGTATTCGGGTCTTCGGCGTTGACTTGTCTTGTTTTCTGTAACCGTCACCCGCAACGCAGGGAATCCTAGTACGTTTACACTACTGTGTCTTTTATCCAAAGGTTGTCTGAAAGAAATCGCTACTGGAGCGATAAGATCGTCTTTTGGCACCGCCGTTGCTGTTTTAATGAATAGGTAATAATTGTTATTTTCTGGAAATATAAATTGAGTGGCGTACAATAAAGAATACTTAATTTTTTACCTCGAAACTTATTTACTTTTGTGATATTTTTAATTTAAGGAAGTAGAAATTACACATCTTCCATCGAGGACGAATGGACACATCAAAAAAGTCTAAGCAACATGCATCATGTTACGAATTCTACAAATGAGCCGCTGTATGAATGAACTTCCTGGACGCACCTCAGCCTTTCAGTTTTGCAGGGAGGACAGTACACTCTTACCCTTCTTGTCCTAAACCCGAATAGAGACTCATCGCTAAATAAAATTTTATCCCATTGCTCCTGGTTCCATGTTATGTGTTCCCGTGTTACATGATTCATGTTGCTTAGACTCTTTTTATGTATGTATTTCAAACTGGAAAACAGGTATGCAGCCAACTGTGTATTTACAGCATTACACCTAACGAACCCAAGTCGGACACAGACGTAACTGGTAATACTAGAGGACTATCAATGTGATAAATGCGGTCTGACAATTCGCTTGAGAGAGGTAATATATTTGCAGAGGCCCTACACATTCCCGCTTATCGAAAAACGAAACCATGGTATATTTATATCCACCATTTTAATTAATTTATGGTAGCTAACAAGCATGCAGTGTCACAGATGTCACACTGCATGCTTGTGCATGGCGGCAGCGGCGACTTGTGACCACTGCATGCTGCATGCAAAGTTGAAATTTCGAACGAACTACAATAAAACACCCTAAAAGCGTAATTAACACGAGATAAAAATCCTTGCGTAAAACTTGTCCGTCTAAGCACAAATACTATAAAGCTATTCATTTATTATTATAATGCTCTTAAACAATTACAACGCGTTAAAAAGAGCTTGTGTGAATGAGCCCTTACACAGCAGAGTGCGCACGGCCGCTCTCGAGTACATTTTGCTATTTGTCTGCTCAAGCACCGTATGCGAGGGTTCTATTGCAATGGCTACGATGTGCAACGTTTAGTACTACGCCTTCCAGTTCCATACATACGAGCACTTAATAGTCACTGTGTTCGCTTCTGCGCTTAATCTGAGCTTTTTTCTTTTTGTCGTGAAGATTGTTATTGTCTTAATTTTTTTAATATACGAGTAGGTATAATATTTATTTATTCCTGTACAAAAATAAAATTACAAGTACCTACTTTCTTTTTTGTGCAAATGTATATCCATACTTACATGGCATTACAATAAATGCATATGGTATGCATGTCATAATGCGTTCGTAAAGTACATCGGCATTGACAAATATAATATGTATAATATTATGTATATTTGCACTACTAGACATTTGTTTACAAATAAAATGGGTAATAAGGTTACACTTTTTAAACTAGGAACATACCTCAAACTGGCGTTCCCCAAGAGGAAAGGAATAAGCAACAAGGAAAGTAGTTCATTTATTATAATGTCTGTCCGAATCTCACCAATAAATAAATTGGAGTGTCGATCTGTGATATTAAAACTAAGGTCAATAATTAAATTTAATAATTATGCATATGCATAATTATATATGTTTATATGACACCTAAACAAGTTTTTAGAATTTTTCGATGCGCAAATGCATTTCCCAACGAAATAAGTAAAAAAGGGGGGAACCAAAACTAGAGGGAACTAACATTCCGTATAGACTTTATTTTATCTCAATACTCAAACTGTTTTTAGTGACAGCCCTTAGGGTGTATACCCCTTTTCACTGTTTCGAAATTTCACGTGAACGAAGTCGCGGGTGCTCCCTAATATACAACAAAGTTCAGGCTGGGGTTCAATTTGTAGTGGTTTATAAAATTGCTAAGCAAACATTGTGTCGCAAAGCTTATTATGACAGTAAATAATATTAAAATGAAAGAATGGCTTGGAATTGAATTATCTTCTACCAGGCTATTATTACTTCCACTATGTATTCGTTTTCAATTTAATGGATGGAAGTGGGATGGTATTGGTGTACGATGAGGTGTCTTGTACCTGTCGTGTAATGATTGTTATAATTTAAATATTAAATATACTTTTAATATTTTTTCATCCGACAGTTTTCTGCTGTATTACTGAACCTTGATTAAGTTGTATTCTTTCATTTTTTAAACTAATGAATAAGGTAGGTAGTGTCTATAGTGGCATAATTGTGTGTTAACAAGGAATTGATCAATGATTTTTAGATCAGTGCCCAATTGCATATTGTCTATCAAAGTATTTTTTTTTCTTTTTCTGTTGTGATTGTGACGTTTCTCAAGTTTAAGTAATTACCTCATGATGAAATAAAAAGTTCTACAATTGCATTTAGAACAGTAAAATTATTTTTATAGGAAGAAATGAACAACAATCTACGAGTATATACGTAAAAGTATGAAGTTAAGCCGTACTGCACGTGGCAAGGGTCATATTAGGTTTAAGCCTACGTACAGAAATCAAACACGCTCAATGTTTACCGACAGCTATAGACGAGTATTGACGGAACGTGCACTGAACGATGCCGCCTCAGTTTTAATCAACAGTAACCCGTCCGCCAGAGATTAAATCAAATGCCCCGAGGCGTAGATGTTGAAACGTGCCATCTAGCCGTCAATTGCCAATTTATGTCTCGGAATATGTTCTTCCGGTTAATATTTCCGGTAGCATTTGTAGCAATGGAATTAACACCAAGAATATTACAAATATTGGGAATGTAGTGGATTTTCTATTCCAAATATTTATAGATTTTAGTTTATAGAAAAGATTTTCATACATCATATTTTATATACTATAGTACTATAGTGCTATAGTTTACTATAGATTTAGATTTACATGAAAGTAAATAATATACGATACCGTGAACTTTTCTCGATAGGAAAAATTATAAGGTAGAATTATTTTTAATTTTCCTTTTCACCACGTTTTACAAATAAGTTTAGGCTATTATTATTAAAACAAAGTAAATAATCACACTTGGCCGACTTTTATTATTTATTGGTTAACTTTAGTTTGCAAAGTAGATTAAACGTAGCTTTAGGAGCACTAGAATTACACCAAAATTGACGTTTGTAGGTATTACCGTTCTTTCGATAGATAAAAAAAAAACTATGTTTCTTATGTTACGCCTTTTAATTTAATTTTTGTATTTTTATGTGAATAGCATAGCAAACAAGCTGGCAGCTCTACCCATACGCTGTCGCCCATGACATATGTGACGAACCTCAAATTGGACCGTAAAAGGAACTGGGGATGTTAGT
>DWLO01003705.1:0-10717 GCA_018245335.1 Dalla quadristriga | reverse complement strand
TAGCCGGCATCCACACCTTTCCGACCGAAACACAATTATTTTACGGCAGAAATGGGTGTGGCGGTGGTAAAACTTGCTTCAATTGGCGAATTTAATTTGTAATAAACATAATTATCAGGCCAGAATCAAATTTACAGATAATAATTTAAACTAGCGATATGTTTAGAACACACTGCGTGCTTTTGATTAAGGATCAAACGGCACGTTTTACGAAATGGAACAACGAAATCTAATAACTGCTCTCGACAGCTCTTTGCAAGGAACACTTGCGATAATGGATTTCTGGTAAATTCGCGTTTGGTGCCTACTCCTACGATATTGAAGATTGTACGTAAACATGCGGTTATAGTCGAATTGTTAGTCGACCTATAAGTCGGGTTGGAATTCCAAAACCGGTTCTTCCATATTCAAGCAACTGTCGTAGTAATGACCCGGTCGATGACGCTGAAATAGCAACTGGACAATCGAAAAAAAAAAAAAGGATCTGTTGTGAACAACATTTGATCTTCGACGGCATAAACGACACAAAGGAATTTCCAATGGAGGATGGGCATTGCAATGTTTTCTAAAATTCGGAATCCTGTAATATATTACGCCAACGCCGATTAAAAAGAAAAAATACGGAAACAGTGCAGAAGGTACGATGGAGTTTAAAGTAGTTCTATCCATCAGTGACCCCCATTTGGTATTGCCTATGCATTCTTAAAATAGATATATTTCCTTCACGATCCCTACACGCTCTATATCAAATAGATTCGTTAGATTAAATTTGCAAATAGGGCGAATTAATTGGCATTCGAGGGAGGGATTATAACTCAACCCGCACCTTTGGTGTCACTAATTAAGTAATTAGTGGTGTAATTACCCCATTTCCAGTGTCCGCTTCCGCTGAACTGATCTCGGTTGATGTATCAAATTTAATGGGCTTCAAAAAAGGTATATATATATACCTACTATGATGATATATAATTTTATATTAGAGAACCGATTCTACACCAAAAGAGAGCTCATTTATTTTCCTCTGTTTCGTATTTGGAAAAGGCGACAGTTATTTTGATAAGTAAATATTTTTTCAATTAAACACAATAAGCAAGCCGAACAAATGAAACAATCCAGTAATATCAAAATTAATAAGACTTGGACAGTGATTTTTTTTTTACAATGAAAGTAGGTGTGTATCCTTCTATCAGCTGGAGCTCTCCTAATGGCGCCACTCCAATCGGTCCTATGCCGTGTGAATCCAGCGTGGTCCACAGTCTTCTTCGGGTAATCAGTCCACCTGATCTGGGGCAACCGGATAGTTTAAGTCCGAGTCGTGAACTCACTCCGAAGTAAGGTGTACCATAAGTAGATGTACGAGTAGCTTCTCGTATTTCGGGATAGGAAACTTTAGCATAGTAGAAGTTTAGGGCACACAACGCAAGTACATTTTGTATCATGTACATCTGAAGCAACGGGGCTAATGATATCGTTAAGGAGTTTATTTTAGTCGTCATGTCGTTACTTTTTGATATTAAAGTACAACACATGAGGTTAAGGGCTCTTACAGACGAACAGCACTTTATCAACGATAGAGCTGATCTTGTACTATTATTGTTGTTATTATGTTACTCTTTATTGTACCTACACTGTAAAAATTACAACTAATTACACAAAAAATACTGAAAATCTAAGGTACAAAGACGGCCTCATCGCTAAACAGCGATATTGTCCAGACTACTACTTGGTGAGTATTTAAGGAATATAGCTACGAAATAAGGTGGGGCGCAAAAGAAAAGATCATAAGGAAAATTTACATGAAATCAGCGTTCAATAATACGTGATAGCAAAACACACAGGAGAGGAAACAGGATGGAAAAGGAAGAAAAGGCGGAAATAGAAGATAACAAATTAATTTAAAGTTCCTTACACTATAGTGAGATTTGACCTGATATTTAAAAGAGTTTGAAGATGTTGCTTTTCAGATGGATATGGGGAAGGAGTTCCATAGATAAACAGCGTAATTTTGGTGACAGCAGCCAGCGATACATCGAAGTATTGACGGCAGCAGTTATCTCAGTCGTCATGAAGTCAACACACACGACAAACAGGTGTAAAAGTCCACAACACACCAGAATATATATAAGTCCTATATAAGATTTATATAATATAAGACAGAAGTTAGGCCACATCACAATTTCAAGATTCCGTTCAGAGGCACCGTTCGAGTTTTCGAGTTTCCACTTTACAAGCATTATACTCAAAGTAATAAATTACTTAATTATGTTCTGACGTCCCCTAGGAAATGGTATAAGGTAGGAAATTATGAGTACAGCAGCAGAAGGTAGAAAACAAAATCAATCGTAATTCATTTCCGCCCCTTCTGCAACTGCATTTTCCAGACCCCTTCAATCTAGTTTGGTAAACGCATTAAGATCTCCAATAAAGGGGCTCTCAAGGGAAGCCCTCCGATAAGACGTAATCAAATACTTGCTATTATGTAGTTAGTTATATAAATTCCCTGATGCGTCTTCCTCCCTCGTTTGCTATCCTTTTCAAATAACGCAACTTTTTCATTAAGTCTGAAAATGGTGTTGACCCCCTCAGATACGGCTATTATGGATTTTATAAGGCGCACAGCCGACATTCTGTCCGGGCAAATGCATTAGACACCATTTGCAATTTCAAGCTTAAGGATTAAGCAATTTGCTCCTCGAAGTCAATTCCGTTTTGTGAGACATTTCCAATATAATCCGAGATGACCTTAGATGTTAAGATAGTGTTCAACAAGCTCACAATGAGATTGAGAGTATAATTTGCTGACTGGCGGTGGCGTCTTCTACTTGTGTAGCAGTTTTGCTTGTGAAGTCAAATTTTAATAAGTCCCACGGCAGATGTTTTGTAATTGATTTTATCTGGACACACGGTAGTGTAACAGCCAAGTTCGGAAAAGAAAAGTGCGAAGCAACGGTTTCCTCACGATGTATTCCTTTACCGAAAGCGAATGATATTCAATTACTTTAAGCGCACATGACTTAGAAAAGTCATAGGTGCCTGGGATTTGAACCCCGGACTCCTCGAGTAGGAGGCCGAAGTCTTAATCGCTAGGCTATCATCGCTTGTTTGACAGCATGCTCGCTTGCTATTCTTGTCCTAAAAAAAGCAAGTGCTACATATTCGCAGGGTCATAAGCGCTCGACTCCTCGTAACAACTCTTATCGAATACCGCAATGCGTCCCCACACACCCTCTCAAGATCATAACGTCCCGGGATCCCCGTTATTAACAGACTTGCCGCACTGGGTAAACAAGCCAAGGAAGCAAGGTGACACGTGGGTACGATTTGCCCACTTCTTTTTCCTTTACCTTATCCCAACTAGAAAGTCTTTTTTAAACGTATTTGTTTCCGAAGGGGTCAATAGTTTAAATTTGGTCCAAATATTGCAATTTTTTATTTTTTATTTTTATCGTTTAGACATTTAATCTAAGCCATTATTTTCTTATTTTATTCCTTCTTAATGGCAAAAATGTCATAATCTAACAGGCTGTGGGCACAAACGATCAGCTATGGTCGACGTGTCCGGAGCTGAGTAAGCTCAAGCCAACGTCACAAATAAAAAAAAGGATGATATTCAATTTCAAAAATAATACTAACGGGACAGTTCTTGGCATGGCGGTCACGTCGTCCCGCCGCGAAGAGAGTGCGCTTTGTGAACCCATCTCGTCATCACTCTTGAGATTTTGGACCCTTTGAAGATATTCGTATTGGAAATTTTTCTGCGGTTAAATAAAACATATTGAACTAGGGCAATTGAAAACTTGTGTTTTCTAGTAAACAGGTACCTACCTACTCGTAGTATTATAAGTCGTTGTTTTGTAAGTATAGTAAGTACATCTAATTACTTTTTACCCTAAGGTTGTCTGGAAGAAATCTCTTCTTAGCGATAAAACCGCCTTTTGTATATAGTATTTTATCTATTGCATCTATAAAACTAGAAAAAAAATAAGAACAGTAGCGAGCTATTTATAAAGTTTCAAGATTGTAAATTCGGGCAGAGATAATAGAAATGTAAAGTAAACGGGTAGTAAAGATTAAATTCGTAGAACTACCTTTGTGAATACGAAGTAGTATTGCGAACACGTAGCGTCATAATAACGCGCGGAGAGTAAACTCCGTGAATCCGCGGCGTCACCACTCTTGGGATCGCGCTCTGCACGCACTGCATTTTCAGCCCCATTTAGTTACATTTTAGCAATGAGGAAATACATTTTAACACTGAATTATAACGCCGCACGACTTCTTCGATCCTCTAGCGACTTAGAATTTGTACAGTGTGTTTGAGAACACGTATCGGCATAACGCGCGGAGAGTAAACTCCGTGAAACCGCGGCGTCACCACTCTTGGGATCGCGCTCTACACGCACTGCATTTTCAGCCACATTTAGTTACATTTTAGCAACCTGAAAATACATTTTAGCACTGGATTATAATTCCGCACAACTTCTTCGATCCTCTAGCGATTTCGAATTTGTATAACTAGCTTTGAGAACACGCATTGGCACAACGCACCTAGAGTTAACTCTGGGAACCGCGGCGTCAAAGCTCTTGGGATCGCGCTCTAAACGCACTGCAATTTTAGCCGTATTTTAGCAATGAGAAATGCAGTTTAGCGGTGAATTACAATTTCATACAAGTTTTTAATCATCTAGCGACTTCAGATTTCTACAACTTGCTTTGCGAACACATCATGACGCTCGGATTGTAAACTTCGTGAAACCCACCCACACATTCTCTCTCTCTCTCACACACAGCCACGTCTGCACATATATATTTATTATGAATTATATTGGAAATGTATTTCAGTTTCCTTATAGTGTTGTATACAAAAATGCTATCATTTACTTAATGGAAGTAGCCAGACCACATAACACAGGGAATCCTAGTATGGGCCTAGAGCCATGTATAAACTTTGTAAGCAATGTTTTTGTGGAAATAAACGATAGTGATTATTATGAATTCTTTGTAGTATGGAAAGTTCATATTTTCAGTTACCAATTAAACATCAAAATGACTTACGGAGTCGAAACAGGAAAGAAAGTTACGCCAAAATAACAAGCAAAGATGTGCAAATATTTACAAAACTGGTTTTATTTTACAATACAGTTGTATAAGGGATTTTAGATACGTCAAACTAACAAGCAAAGATGTTTAAATATTTACAAGACTAGTTTTATTTTATATTACAATTGTATAAGAGACTTTAGTTACGTCAAACTAACAAGCAAAGATGTGCAAATATTTACAAAACTGGTTTTATTTTACATTACAATTGTATAAGGGATTTTAGAGCGAAGTAGTGGCAGGATAAAAATTCCCACAGCTCAGTATTGCGGGCACGTAGCGCTATAACGCGCGGAGAGTAAACTCCGTGAAACCGCGTCGTCGCCACTCTTGAGATTGCGCTCCGCATGCGCTGTATCCAGCGAGCGTTCGTTGCATTTCAGTAATAGAAACGTTTTAAAGTATTAGAGCCGATGCTAGTATGCTATCGATTTTGAAATATCTAAAAGGCTAACCACCGGAGCATAACATTTCAAAGCACGCGTCGACGGTTTCCAGGGGCTTCGCAAGGTGATTTTGTGATGTGATTTTTATTGATGGACGATTTGAGATTGCGTGAAATTGAATTATCGAAATGACTACTGTGGTGCTCGTTTTCGTATCACTACTTATATATTTTGGGGCGTTTCTAAACGATTTAATAAGTAACATCAATTATTCACGTTGCATGTTCGTTTCAGGGTTTTTAAACGTGTACGAGTAACTATTTAGATGTGCTGCAGCATTTATATTTTATCCTATTCATAGCCTGAAGACCTGTTTCTTTGAATTTTTTGGTATTTGAATAATATCTACTATGCCTACGGTACGGACAATTTATAGTATTTATGGGAAGAGTCTACGCAAATGATAACACATTGTTAAGACATTCATTGTTTGTGGGACATTGTTTATTTAATAAGCTAGACTTAGTACTCCAGTCAGAATAAAGGGATTATCTGCCAAATTAGATTTTTTGGGATAGGGTGTTTGCGCGGCAAAGTCCCAGTTCTGAAGAGTTTCAATCCTCTCTACAACTCAACCATTTTATCAGAGTGGCTCTTGGCATTGTGATCACGTCTCCATAACGCTGCATCGCTGGCTGCATTGAGTGCATTTGGACCGCTGGGTTTCAGATACCCGCGTCTTACTATCGAGCTAGATTCAATCGATTTTCGACTTTTAAACTAAAGCAATAAGACCCAAGGTCAACAAACGCGACGAAACCAATACATTGTTGCAAGAATTCGACAGGAAAAAACTAGTTTGATAAGAGTAAATAAATTGATATTCACATGTTGACTACACATGTATTATTATTTCACGAACGAAGACGGCGTAGGTTCGTGCGTGCATTTCATTTGGGATTAAGAAGTTATTACCTGCGTCGCATGGGAGTACCGAGCCCATAAAAAAGTAATAAAAGGTCGCCTGGAAGTATGCCCACCATAAAATGTCCTGTGTACTATAATGTAACAGTGGGATTCACTTAAATGAGCAAAATAACCTTTTAAAATGTTTGTTTTTTAAATTCTGCATTGGGATTGAATTTTCCATCCTGTAACTGATATTTTGTCAATCGATTTAACGTCATATCTGACTATGCTATATATTTCCGAGTACTTTTAAGACTTACAGCAAAACAAGCAACTTTTTAAAGTGATGAGGATAGCAAACGGGCATCTATTCCCCACCATCCACTGCCGCCCATGGACTGTACGAGGTATCTATTGTTAATTATGTAGGAAGTATGTTAGTATTAGGTGTTATTCAAAATGAATCTTGTCTGAATACAAGATATTTCAACGCCTAAGACAGAAAATAAAAGCATTACGGCCGTTTCCTAATCATTTAACAATATTTAAGATTTATTTTCACAGGAAGACGACTCGAGCTTAAACACCAGTGAGTGAAGGTAGTGAAAAAAGTGGCAATTATATATACAAACAATTTATAGCTCATCTAATCCGACACTAAACCCTAACAAGTTCTCAATCACGGACTAACCAACCCCCAATATACGCTGGAAAGCACCGTTTAAAACGATCAAAGGGGGGAAATGGGAGCAAAACACTTTCAGATTTGCTTGGAAATTTTCCCACTTTATAACTAAAAATCGGTGCAGAATTGAGAGCTATTGGTGGATATTGAAGCTGGCATTGAACAGTAAAGCCGGTTTTTGAAAGCAGTTTAGAGAAAACTGCAAAAAATATATTTTTAAAATAATTCGAGAACCACTAACGCGCAGCGAGCATATACAAAAGTCAAACACCAGTTGTAGCTTAACAAAATTCAAATTATAGCGCTCTTCACAGCATGCTGAGCAAGCCAATGATATTCAAGTAAAGATGACTTATGTTCATACAGCGCGGGCTTTAAAATTGTACCGCTATGACATGCATACATACACACCATCCAACCATCCACCGCAGGGCGACCTCTGCTCTTTTTTCCGCATCGTGGTCTCCATTCGATTCTTCTCCATCGGTTATCAGTCCTTCGAACAACATGGCCTGCCCATTGCCGCTTCTGCTTGCATATTCTGCGAACGGTGTGGGTGTAACCTTTGTTCGTTTACGAATCTCATCATTTCTGATTCGGTCATGCACCGAAATACCGAGCATTGCTCTCTCCATAGCAGGCTGAGCGACTTTGAGCTTGCGAACCAGGCCGACGGTAAAGGACCACGTCTCCGATCGTGATGTCATCACTGGCAACAAACACTGTTCGAATACTTTGGAATTCAAGCACTGAGATATATGGATGCTAAGATGTGCCGTAGTTTCCCAAACGCTGCTGAACAGAGTTGGATTCTGCGAGTGACCTCTCGTCGTGAGTTGGACTTACCTATCTGGATTCAGGATCCTGGATACAGACCATACAAGGATGCGGAAGATAATACGGAACGTATGGATATGGAACAATATAGATATCTACGAGTTGCGTATGATGAACGTAAATTACGACAATTATTGTCTGAATTTCGCTGCCTCAATTATCGCGCGCTAGTACCATGTTACTTCTTGATGACTCCGTGGCGCGTTGGCTACTGATTTGGGTTTATTTGGCAAAAAAAAATCTGTGTGCCTCCCACCCGCAATACAGGGAATCCTAGTGCGAGGGTGTGACTGTGTAAGCGTTTATTTATTTATTATTTTCTCTTATATCATTTGCATTGAGCATGAGGCCGACCGTGAAGGAGTAAGTACATTTCAGATCCGTAAATCATTACACACAGCTCGAATAGTTTTCCTATTAGTTTTAATAGTTCCGATTATTTCTTAACCGCCCAGGTGCAGTATCTCACAGGCTCACTTAGATTCATTTTTACGAAGAGATTATTTGCTCCATACGATTTCAGTAAACTGTTCTAATTGTAATACGACCGGAGCGTAACTGGCAATTGGAGCGCAAAATGAAAAGTGTTAACATTTCGTTAGATGCGGTATTTGATACCAAGTAATGGGGAATACAACAACTTCGCCAAGGTGGACTGACGACCTGAATAAAACAGCGGGAAACCGCTGGATTCAGAGAGCACAGGACTGGTCGGAGTGGCGTCGATTAGGGGAGGCCTATATCCAGCAATGGACCTCTAAAGGCTGATAGATAGAATGGGGAATATGCGTGTAGTTCAAATTTGGTTATATCAAAATAAAATCGAACATACATTTCGTTGAGACTTTTAATTTAGCCCATAACTTTTTTGTATTATTAATTTTAAATGGCATAAATTAATAAATGAAATGTCCAAAACAGGCGAGCGAAATATAAAATTTAAGAAACACAACGTCATGTTTAGAACCGCGACGTCATCCAACATGTCAACAGGTTCGTAGGTGTAGACGTTTGTTATGTGTAGTCTTTGGGTTACGTTAGTCATGTCGCGTGACGTCATCGAAAACGCGCGAAAAATAGCGGCGTTTAGTCAGCTACAATTTGAGTTCGTAATTTGTTCTACCGTCACCACACGGCTAAATGTCGTGTAGGTACTACGGCCTAAACCTATCCATGCTCAGTATAGTGGATCAGCGATGGGTTGTGACTACGATGATGATCAGCAGTCCTAATTCCTTTAGTCCTGTAGGGGCGCAGTCCTGTAACGGCGTATGCACAAAGATGTCACGCCATGCGCGGGCGGCTGGCACTCGCCAGTCGTTCCCTCGCTTGCCCTACCACACAGCCGCGCGTCACGCGTAGTTCTTATTACTTTAGGTATTCAGTAAATAAAAGCGAGTAATATTTCGTGAACCGCATTCGTATTACACTGGACACCCTCCTTCTGAACTGGGGTCTTGGGGAGCTATGCCTCGCACACTCCCACCCCCACAGTCCTTTTACTAACAACATCATTGATAACAGGTGCCCATGGTACTTGAGTCCTAAGAATTCCTGCTTTGTGCCGTAAAAAATAAACACAAAACGTTTCCACCTAAGTGCCACTTTACGCGACCAGCAAACAACCATTTAAAACAACATGCTTCAGCGTCTAAGGCTCAGACTTAGACCGATACTATCTTCACGGTATAATCGCGTTCCATAATCTGAGACAAAGGGAACCTCTATCTAAGCAACGTTTCTTTTTTACAAGCGCTAATGGCATCTGAAATGAGAATCGAGAGTTAAGTGGACTATCACATTTGCATCTCTCTCGCTTGCACATTCTAACATTTTCAATGATTGTGAATTTGAAAAATTTCCTTCTATATCATTGACTATAAAATTACGGCCATTTTAGAGCCTTGTCACATTTGGCGCTACGCAAATTTAAGTATTTCACGCATCGATCAAGCGGCGAATACGCGAGCGATACGATGTTCTGGAGTTCTATTTTTGAATCGCTCGCCTCGTGTCGAATATGTGTCATTACTTTCATTGAGAGTTTCTGTAAGTGTCCATTTTTAAATTTTATTTATTACATAAAAGTAATTTATTAAATTTTCGATCAGTCGTCATGTAGCTTGGACCAGTGTTGGCATAAGTCGCATGCGACGATTCAATTTCTAACGAGCGATTCAAAAATAGAGCCCCTGAGTTTAGTAACTAGACGATCTTGATCCACTGTAATATAAATTTTCGTAGGAACTTTTAATATGTGAAATGTTATGGAATAACTAAATTTATTTTCATTATTTTTATTATTCTAGATTGTTAAGTCCCAAATATTGATACTTTACAGAATAGTTGAAATAATTAAGTACCTATATGTGGAGGCCCATAGTGAAAACTGCTAATGGCGCTAGTGTAGCAGATATCGTCTTGTTGCTAACTTCACACTTCATAGACAAATTAAAATTTTCAGACCTAATTTTTGCCAGAAATGAATGGCAATAATTGTTTTCGCCCTTATCTCTATCAAAAATTAGGTAGGCTTCCGAAAATTGGCGAACGAAATTTAAATTTGCGAAACGCAACGCCATGTTTAAATCAAAAAGTGACGTCATCGTCGATGTGTGACGTTTGTATGGTGTGTGTAGTGTTTGGGTTACGATTTTGGGATCTTGTGACGTCATTCTAACCGCGCGAAAAATGGTGGCGTTTAAACATTTCAAATTTATTCTCGGTTTAAATATATTTTTTAATCAATTAGAAACATTTCCAACATTATTTATATTTTTTACTATTCTGTAAAAATTTG
>DWLO01003704.1:0-10717 GCA_018245335.1 Dalla quadristriga | reverse complement strand
CCGAGACATTTAATTTTAAAATAAATTCGGTGCTATCGAAAATGTCCATTTGTTTAGAATTTTAGATAAATAATAAGAAAATAAAAGACGACAACATTAAAGTTTTGTGAATCCACAGCTTCAAGTCAGTATATTAAATTAAAGACACCAAACTTTTCCACAACGAAAAGTATCTGAATAATAATTTTATTAAACGGCTGCTCTTGGGGTGTCACGAAGTAACCTTATTGATCGTAAATTGGTTTGCTTTGTGTCTCTTGATAGCCATTTTTG
The DNA here is from genome assembly GCA_018245335.1 of Dalla quadristriga. Lineage (NCBI taxonomy): Eukaryota > Metazoa > Arthropoda > Insecta > Lepidoptera > Hesperiidae > Dalla > Dalla quadristriga. The sequence goes on along the minus strand of DWLO01003704.1, from coordinate 10,444 downwards.
ACAGTGTCAATGACTTTTAATCACGTAAACATCAACACGATATAAGTACCTGAGTTAATAAATAGTATAAGCACTAGGGACTATAGGCATGAGCAACATTTAAAATTCCAAAATCAAATCGCAAAGCTCATAAATAAATTTAATAAATAAAAATTAAACCTCTTAACTGTATTTGAATTTAAAATATCTCATTTTAACCAGGTCGAATGCAGAGCGGGCAATAAGATACTATCGTTGCAATTCCCAAATCCTTGTGTGGAGAGCCTTCTTAGATCAAAGTGGAGGAAGTGAATCCCTTATTCAGCTAACTTGGGCTCAAACGAGTCTTAACTAGGCCACGGTTCTATTCACTATTCTTTGTTTTTGGTGCGGTATGTGGATTTGCGATTGGTTTGGTAAATGTACCTGTCTTTATCGTTATGCATGCTTAGAGTGTATCCTTTTGCGAAAACCCAATGCAACTTTGCAAAGAGAAACTGATATAAGTTAGAATGGACCTATTCCCCCACTGACGTTTTGAAACGTCATTGTATTCCCCGCACCGATATGACAACAGAAACGTATTCGACAAATTAATTATTAAATATATTATCTTATTTACATTTTGCCTCCATATAAAGTTATGCTACCGCTAATTCATTAGTGACAATTATTATACATGCCACAACACTAAAACGACATAATTCAATTACGCAATTTTGTTATAATATTTGCATTTGTAACATCATTTTGCGGTAGGCATTTTGGACCTACAAAGAAAAACAATGGCATCATAGAATTTATTGTAACCATGCACTTTGCTAAGTATGTTAATTCAGTTTTGCCAGTTCAGAATTTAGTGATTGAGTGCTTCAATGGCAACCCGTATGCGAATACCAATAAACTAAGCAATTACCTACTTACGTATAGTTAATATCTAATAATCTCTCATTATGTGTACATTCGCTACTAACATAATATTAGCGGCCCACTGCAGGGCACGGGTGTCTGTTCTCACTACTGCAGAAGGGACTTTGTATTTTATTGATTGGCGTAGGTACGTAACATACAAATCTAGTACTACTACTATACTAAGCTACTAAGCATCAAGCTAAGTGATGGTCCAGGAGAAAAGAACTTCTCGTGGCGAGGTTTCAATGCTATCAAGCCAAGCCATTTCACTTTAGGGTATGTAATTTACATATAGGTAAAACCTCTGGCGTTTGATTCAGCTGTTTTCGAATGGATAACTTTTACCCAGAAAGAAAACTGTAACTCCTACATAGATGAAGAAAGATTATCTTAACTAATTTTATAAATGTACATTTTTTGGAGTATTATGGATAATAATGCTACTTTCTTGGATATAGTTTAGTGAGTGTGCGTGAAAGAGGAACAAATAAATAGAATAAAGTCAATAGCGAAGCTACCCTTGATAAAATGGTCTCCCGTTTATCAATGCTTGGCCATTGTAAAATAAAGTTAATTATTTATGACGTACGGAAACATGAAGGTAGTTGATGGATGCGAAAAAGTGCATTGTTCCTATGGGATAAACGTGGGAATCACACGCGGGCGGAACCGCGGGATAAGCCTAGTACCTACATACTTATATGTCTAAAAAGAACAACAATAATATTGATATGATCAGTGTGATTTACTGACAGTGAGAATATTGTATGTCTATCGTTGTCATTTAAACCTATGGTCGTTACTGAGAGAAGGAAGAATAAGGTTGCTAAACAGCACAATTCTTAATCTAAATTCAAATCTCAGAATCTAAAATCAATTAGAGGGGTTTAGAGAAACGTTTTTAGTTTAGGCTATATTGCCACGCTAGCCCACTGTTGCTTGGTAAACTTCAGACTTTTCTGACAATGATTGAAAACTCTCATGCGTAACAGTTCACGATGTTTTCCTTAAAAATGCCTTCAACATTAAACCGACCGATTTATAACCTTAAGTGCCGGAAGCGCAAATTCACGCGCGACACAATTAATTTTCTATTGTGTCTTCAACGAGGTAATGGTTAAATAAAAAAAAAGGACCATACCCATATCTATCATTGCCTTTTTTGGAAACGAAATAAAACATTATTCTTGATAAATAAAATATGGTCTATCTGTCAATTATGGTTATTAAAGTAAAACTTATTGCCACTTGGTTCTTGCAAATGCCTGAATGCAGGAACAAGCTGAAGGTTGGCAGACCCTTGCGACTTTCCAGCGACTATAAAGCATCAGAAGTCTCTCTTTGAAACGAGAAGTAATTAAACTTAGACTCAACTATTATCTGTCTACTTCTGGTTCACAAACTTCATCTTGCTTCGAATATGAAACTTTTCGCACTGATGTTAGTCCTTTGTTATGAGTATGAGCATAACTTTGAATTAATATTCATTGCATAGCACAGTTTTTTAAATATTTGCTATTGCATTTTGCCGTCATCAGAGAAAAAATTGTTATAATGTGGTGCCTTTGTTTATTCCTTAAAACATTGCGAGTTAATATGGTTTTGCTGTCAAAAAATTCCCACATACGCTACAAATAAACAATTAATTAAAGTGTTTAAAATTGTGTTTTAAAATGAATTAAAGTGAAATAAGGTTTTATTTTATGTATAAATATGTAATGAGAGCAAAGCTGCGACCATCAGCATTTTAAGAATTAGCAGCGTTATAATTCATCTTTAAGATAGTCTTACGAGTAAACCAAGTCTCAACGTCAGCGAGTGCAACTTAGTTTCCACATACATACCCGTATCGCGTATACTAGCCGGCAAAGACTCAAGTATACAGTTACACGTGCATCAGCCGATTAGCCGCACGCAAGCTCACCGCAAGCTCGCGCTTAAGCGAGAGCGTAACAAGTTGAGCGAGCGAATTTGCTGCGAACATAGACATGTTTCGTTAGAGCTACTTAGACGTAACATGCACAACATTTCGTACAAAAGCTAAATCAACATAATCAGAAGTAGGTATATACTTAGCAAATACGCTAACTATTAAATTTACTGCAATATGCTAACTTGTTAAACAAATATTTGCGGTTCTGTTATTGTGGCTTTAAGTTTTACTATGTTGATGCGTGAATAAACTATGTATACATAAACGTTCATAGATATACCTATAATTCTGTGAAGTCACGGCCTAACATAATACAATTCCCTCCTCTTCCTGGAGGTGTCGAACGAGGCGACTTAGGGAATAAAACGGAGAACGAGCAGCGTCCTGTGCAGTATCTACCATCTAATGCGATCACCAACCTGTATGCCCAGCTAGCTGATTATGGGGAAATCCAACTTATTCTTGGGAGAGACCGTTAGTTCAGAAGTGAAAAATTTAAGAATGGGCTGTCGATGTCGATGACGATACCTATTTTCTACGTCTTCAATAATTTTTCTTCCAAAACATTTAAGTTTAGGACAATTTTGTTTTTTCCAGACCTTTTTGCATAGGTAGAGCTAGAGGAGACCTGGTTCTGTTGCCATTTAAAACCAGTATGGAAAAAAAGGAAATAATAATGTAATGGGTACCCGAGAATCTGCTCATAAGGTGACATAATGGTGTAGGATCTATACAATGTTGCCTGTCAAGTACATCGGCAGAGCAACCACAGGAGTTACAGTTATCATCGTTCACGCTGTACATTACGCCGTGGCGGCGCGTTTCCTGGTTCGCCGGCGTCGCGCCGCAGCATTGTATCTGCACTGACTCTACGACGCTGAGTCAATGGAGTCCTGGCTATTGTCACGGAAAAGTTTGTTTAACACTGCGTGTTTTGTGACATGAAATGAAATGAAAAAACATTTCACTGTACAGTTGCCAACAGTGTATGCTTACATTCGTAGCATTGTCATTCAATCAACTGTGTAATTTGTAGGTAGAATAAGGATAGCACAAACATATTAGCGAGATTGAAATGTATTTTTAAAGTTTAATTTTGTTATGAGACTTCGGTATAGCATAATATATGTGTGTGATTATAAATACTTATATTTCCCATGTATTTGCAACCTGTATCAAAGTTATTATTTGAACTGTGCAGCAATTTGTCATGCCCGAAAGGCATAGTAGATTTAAATTTTTTGATGAATTGTAGTAGTGAATTGAATATCACGTTACAAATTGGATTTAATTAATTCCCGGAACAGTTTGAGCTAGTCGCTAGCATGCATGGTTCGTATGCTATCCCATAAATTTTGTCCAAAGCCGTTTTAAATTCGAAACACAAGAATAGGCTCGAAGTGATTAATTATTTCGTCTTACTTTTATTTGTATCATACACGGATGAACGTAGGTACGATCGATTGCTATCGAGCCCGTAACTTATTTGGTAGTGACTTTATTGCACACCATAATAAAATAATACTTCGAATGAAGAGGTAAAATAAACATCCAGTATGCAAAAGGCGGTTCTATCGCTGATAGCGATCTCTTCCAGTGCCAGACCAGGGAAAGACTTCGGGTTCGATTTTTGGGTGGGGCAGGCATTTATGTGACAGATAAATATTAGCTCCCGGGTCTTGGTCGTTGTAATGTCTATGTTCTCTGTGTTGTTCTCTGGAATGTTTTCAAAGGCTGCTAAGTTCAACGTGGCTTAAAGGTCATTAGTGGGCCGAAGTTAGGTTGGTTATGATGATGACCGAAGATTGACAGCGACATGATTTAAAGTCCATTGATATTGTATTCGTTAAGGCTCATCTCATCACCATCTAAACCCATCAACAGCCTACTATGCACGGGTCTCCCTCTCTAGGTGAGAAGGGTAAGGCCATAGTTCACTACGCTGGCCAAGTGCGAATTATCACACGCCATAGAGAACATTATGGAGAACTCTCAGGCATGCAGGTTTCCTCACGCTGTTTTCCTTCACTGAAAGCATATGGTATTCAATTACTTAAAGCGCACATAACTTAAAAGAGTCATAGATGCAAGCCTGGGATTTGCACTCCGTACCTCCGAGTAGGAGGCCAAAGTCAGAACCACTAGGCTATCATCGCTTTTACATCGTTAAGGCTACAAGACTGTAAGCATAATAGATAATTAAACAAATTTAAAAAAAATAGAGTCGATAATAAACAAATAAATTCTTAGCCGGCTTAGAAAAACTACAAGAGCTGATGTAATTAAACATCAATGTGAGAAATAATGTGGCATGAAATTTTATTGTTACTAACAGTTAAAGCATTGGCATGTTAACATAAACAACGACAGTATTTTGATTAAATACGCTGCTCTGCACAAATTCCATGCAAGCATTCAAAAGAGAGCATTCATAGTCAATGTTGTGAATTTGACGGCTGTTTGCAAATATGATCTGATTTGATGTTATGTGCGGTTTAACAATAATTATTACTCAACTTTTTGAGAGGCTCTGTACAACTAAAATTCGTTTTCCCGTACAATCTATTATCCCCTATTCAACGTCTTGAGGGGATGATTTTCAGAATTTTAGCTAATTCCCACTCCAGAGTTCAAGCTACTCATCGTGCTGTCTATTCGTTATTGCGCGAGTTATCCAAGGAAAACTATTTTTCTACTAGACAACAATTTTACATCCCCATTTGAATCCTTTGGAGGATGGCTTCGGAAAAAAGTGTTTTTCCAGGGTTCAAGCCGTCTAACTCAATTTCATAACATCCTGTTTAGTAGTTTAGTAAACAGTTACAAACATCCTCCTTACAAACTTTCGCTTTTATAATATAAGTTAGTTTTTCAATATAAACTTTCATGCTCTGTTAGGGAAAAGGACATAGGCTATAGGGAATTGTCTATGTCCTTTTCCAAGATTCTGGCCATCTTCACATCAAATTATATAATAACTTGTTTAGTTGATTTCTTGATTTTATTACATTCATCCATCATTAGGAAAAAGGAGCACAGGCCGCTCTTCAACACGGTGGACTGACGCCTGAAGGAAACAACAGGAAACCGCTGGATTCAGTGGGCACAGGGCCGGTTGGAGTGGCGTCGATTAGGGGAGGTTTATGTCTAGCAGTGGACCTCTAAAGGCTGATGGATGGATCCATCATTCGTAGGATCTTCCTGACACTATTCTTTTAACTAAGGTTCATCATTGCTTCTTCAATTTTTTTCTGTTTGCAGCCTTTGTATACACACAATCCATATATTTGTCTCCTATATTCTTCTTCTTTTCGGTCATAATCTCTTTCTAATTACTCTGTATCTTGACTTGTCGATGAATCTTGCAAACTTCTACTGATTTAACTCCTGATATGCCGGAGCGCATATCCACGCGAGACTCAATTGATTTTCTATTGTGTCTACAATTCCGGCATTCAAGAGTTTACAATAGAATAGGCCTGAAGCGTACGCCAACATGCGGGCCGCGTTGTTACTGCATGTTACAGCGGTAGGAGCTACGCCTTAGATTGGTGGAGGGGTGACTGGACAACTCGAGTGACGGAAGGTTAAGGTAACCCAAAGGTTTCCGAGGAAGCTCAACGAATACTATAAAATTCTAGAAGAATCTAACAATTTGTAACCGAGCTGCATTCAGATTTCAATTCCCATACAAGAAAAACTTTCTAAATCTTTCCGGAGATTACAATAACATGAGAGAGTCGCTATATTGCATGGAAAGCACAATAATATAAAAGAAAGTTACCCAACAACGTGTTTCCATGAAAATGTATGTCATATCCGAAAACATCGCCGGGAACTTTTCGCATCAGATCTTGCCGACATGTGGCGGAATATTTTCCCTTTATTTCGTTCATTGTTTGTTAATTCGTCTTAATTTTTATACCAATATACCAACATAGGCCTCCAACTCTGTAATGAGCAGCAATGTATTTATTACCAACTTTTACCTAGGCGTCTTTTAACGCATTGGCGATTTTTCTGTTGTTGTTTATGTCGGAAGACAACGGTGGTCAGTTTATCAGTGTTCCTCAGCCCTTCTAGCTATTAAAAACAAGCCTCTTCCTTTTGTACTTCAGAGTGGTTATTTCCTCAAGGGTTGAGCTTAAAACCAGTGTAATATATGTAATTGAATTTGATTTGGTTTGGGTTCATTTTTGAACGGATTGTAAACAGTGTCTAAATATATCAAAGCACAAATAAGAGTGCACTCAAACTACCAATGGTCCATTAACTTTGTTTACGTAGTTATTGGCTCAAAAGAAAGCTATTCAGATTAAACGCGTAGTTTCAAAGACCTTTTAAAAACCCACAACTTTGCTTTATACAATGGAACCTGTGGATCACAACTTGAGCTTTTAACAAACACTGCTTTCAGCCATTATACGTCTGTGCATTGAAAAAATCCTTTTGAACATGGCCCTGTAAGTCCTTCAATGTATTTGAAGCAATTTAGGTATACTCTTCTTTCATTTTCGAACCTCATCTTATCATCTTATGAAACTCCATATATAGGTAAGTTCATTGCATTTACTTATCAGGTTCAATATTAAAAGGAGCTAGGCCAGGTAAAATAATGTCTATGGTGGTAACAAAGTCTTCTTGTGCGTGGTATCAAATGAATGCGCAGCCACCATGTGATGTGGTATCTATGATTTTTGAAATTCTTATAGGAGAAACTTTCGGAATGTGTCTTTTCAGAGCTCTATAATGGAAGGGTTAGGAGGAATCCTTTAGTTGTAGCTACGGAGCTAGACAGACGGACAATGGTGTCCGTCTATCTTTCTTTCTAGCGCCTCACCAAAGTAGATAAGGACACTAAAATACAAAAATGTAGTTTGTTTGCCCGAAACCAAAACTTATAATTCCTTTTTTTTCATTGGAGGCCTTATACATAAAGGGGTCCAACATGTTTTTTTAACTAAGTGTGTGTCGTCAGTCAACAACTTAGTTGTTGACAGTGGTAATAGCACTTAAATTACGCACGTATCTAAATAAAATAAATTACAGGAAAATTTAGAACCATTCTGTTTTCAAAGTCGGTTAAAAAATAATTAACCTTTCAGAAGCATGTTAATTTTACGCCCTTACCCGCTTTCCTCGACCTTTTCTACTGTGTTATTCATACAACGGTTGCCGACTTGCCTGAAAGAAATCCTTTAAGTGGGTAACCACCTTTCCGCCTTTAATCCGGCACTATCTTTTATTTTTGTGACCTCTTCCTTATATATGTGGTGTACAATAAAATGGTTGTACCTATTGTATAACAGCGATGATAGCCAAGTGGTCATCGACCTCTTATTCAGAAGGCCCGGGGCTAGAATTCTAGGCACGCCTAACCTCTATGTCTGTTCTTAGTTATGTGTATTCTAAGCAGTTAAATATAACCTGCTTTATCAGTGAAGGAAGACATCCTGAGAAAGAAACCTAGGTACCTGATGGCCATTCTGGCCACCATAATGTTCTCAATGGCGTGTGAAGTTAATCAATTTGCACTTGGCAAGCGTGGTGGACTAACCCTTCTCGTCCTGAGATTAGACCCATGCTCAGCAGTGGAATAGGTTGTGATGATGCTTTTATGACTAACCCTAGATCATATTGGTTAAGTATGTATTCTTTATTTTTTAAAGCCCATGACTAATATTGGTCGTGCCTATTGTGACAAAATTAGGTGTTAACATGGAATCGCTCAGTTATTTTTCGATCAGTGTTGAATTGCATGGGACCTATCAATGTACTTATTTTGACTTTCTGTTACGTTTCTCATGTGTATGGTATTACCTCATGATAAAATAAAAAGTATTGATAGATTTTCAAAATTAGAGAATCGTTTTACCATATCAACTATCATCCTCTTGATACCATCTCGTAGTTGATTTATAAAATAAAGAAAGAAATTCCTCTTCACAACGTTTTTAATATTGTATTTTATTTAAGGACATCGTATTTGGTCATAAAATTGTTCGTATGGTGAAATTGGAGTTTTGTTACAGCCTGTTCAGGCAATGAAATGTACATAATGAGTGTTTAGGACTCGCGTCGTCTGCTTATATAATTCCCTGGCGCTATTTTTGCGAGTGAACTGCATCTTATCCAGCGGAATGTATTTGGCAGTATTACCGATTTCAATTTCAGATAAGGCTAGGAAATACTAGTAATTGTCCGTTAAATTCTAGAAAGAATTTGGCATGCCCCATAAAAGAGCATGCATTACGCGGTATTAGTGGGGTTATTGTGTACTTACACATTAACTATGTGAAAATAGAATCAAAATATGGCTAGCCGATATTCTTGAGCTATGGCTGACGCAAATCATAAAATGTGAAAGTGTGTTTGTTGGTTTATTATTCTCTCACGCTGCAACAGAGCGACGGCTCGACGTGATTTTTTGTATATATATAGTTTATGAGCCGGAGAGTGACCTCCTTTTGACCTTTGGCTTTTTATCCCAGAAAAATGCAAGGTTCGTGAGGGATAGATAAGGGTATTTTACGCTAGTGAAGCCGCGGGCAAACCTTATTTGTATATACGAGTAAGAAGCAATAAAACCACACTTTTGTGTGATTGTTCTGTGATTTTTGTTGATAAATTCGCCGGAAACGTAGCACTAGTATCACCAGTCCATATCATTGTTCAACGTTGGTGCATAGATAGATAGTCCGGAACTAATAATGGAGAACTCCCAGGTATGCGGGTTTCCCCACAATGTCTTCCTTCACCGAAAGCAAATGATATTAAATTACGTAAAGCGCACATACTCGTAACTTAGCACAGGAAACTATTATTTACGTATAATTAATTTCGGATTAGGTTACTCTTTACGGCAGGCAGTAGAAAATGCCTCGAACACAATACCAGGACTTATTCATGTGAAACGAACGCACATTCCTCGCGATACGGCGCCGGTTTCGCCGGAAACCTCCCGCCAGTATCGCCACTCCACAACACCGTTAGATGCTGATGCATGCATAGCATGGTTGTTGAGAGAACTCGCTGAATTTTGGACTAGACATAAAATTATGTTTTCCATTCGAACTTACATCCTGGATCATCAACAACCCATTACAGGCCCACTACTGAGTACGGGTCTCCTTTCAGAATGAGTGAGGCCATACCACACTAGCCTTGTCCAGATTGGCAGACTTCACATGCCTTTGAACTTTTGCATCTTCGTGAACACTCAGGAATACGCCTGCCTGAGTGGGAGCTTGACTGTGAGTGCGATTGTGAATACCTCCCTAGTTTTTCTTTCTTCCTTTGTTTTCCTTCACCGTTAAAGCAGATCCGGGCCTCCCGAGTAGGAGGTCGAAGTTTCAACAACTCCAGTATCACCGCTCTCTATGAGACGAACGAATAAAGCTTGTAATTAGCTATGACAACAAAAAAAAAAATGTGTCGCATGTAACCTTAAACAAAAAACTTAAAATAATACTATTGAGTAACGTTATTATGTATACGAAATACTTACAATACCTTTTTAGCTATTTTTGGAGTCGAGCCGATGACTAATATAGGTATTGTCTATCGTGACATTAGGGATTGCCATAGGATTAGATACTGATTTCAAATCAGTAACTAATT